>JASFXZ010000054.1:1562605-1613431 GCA_032209605.1 Mactromeris polynyma
GTGAAATGTTTTTATGTATTTTTACTTTTACATTTCACTCTTATTAAACACACGCTATCATATTGTGTTATCCTCTCTACTATCTTCTAGCACTAAGTTATATTTTCTTCTTCAGCACAAATGCCATTTATACCCATAAGGGGAGTCATGACAGCATCAAAACACAAGTACAGTGCTGTACTGAGCTCACTGGACAGCAACCTAACCCAACATCACCATACTCCTCCCCCTTCCCAAATTTGAGGCCAAACCACTGCAGTGGTGTGTGGTTAGACGGCTGCCCTGTAAGCTCAGTTGGTAGAGCACCATACTAGTGTTAAGGGGGTCGTGGGTTCGAGCCCAAAATCAGGTGCACTTTTTTCCCTTTAAATACTTAACCATCATAAGCCGTCAAACAATGCTGCACTTGTGTTCGAGCTCTACAACTGGCACTCTTTTCATCATTATTTAATAGATTTTCTTAGAATAACAACTGAATGGACAAACAAGAGCGCCAAACTGTCACAAAATACGCCCGTCATAAGTCAGAGCTCAGAGTTAAGCAAGACAAATTTTAGGTAATTTCTAAAATCAAAGGGTGGTACCTCCCAGGTGACATGAGCGATATGACTGGTTATCGAACTTGGCCGAAATATTATGCCCACAAACATTTTCACCTAGTTAGGTGAAGATCAGATGAAAACTGTTTGACTTAGAGAGCGGACAAGGCTAATTTGGCCAATTTTGGATAATTCAAGGGTCATAATTCCGAAGTACCTGGGGGCGATGTGGCTGGTTATCGAACTAGGCTGAGTTATTATGCCCAAAAACATTTTCACAAAGTTTGGTAAAGATCAGATGAAAACTCTTTGACTTAGAGAGTGGACAAGGCTAATTTTGCCAATTTTGGATAATTCAAGGGCCATAATTCAGAAGTGCCTGGGGGATGTGGCTGGTTATCGAACTTGGCCGAGATATTATGCCCACAAACATTTTCACCAAGTTAGGTGAAGATCGGATGAAAACTCTTTGACTTACAGAGCAGACACGGCTAATTTGGCCAATTTTGGATAATTCAATGGCCATAATTCCATAGTGCCTGGGGCGATGTGGCTGGTTATCGAACTTGGCCGAGATATTATGCCTACACTCATTTTCACAAAGATTGGTAAAGATCGGATGAAAACTCTTTCATTTAGAGAGCGGAAACGGCTAATTTGGCCAATTTTTGATAATTCAAGGGCCATAATTCCATAGTGCCTGGGGGGATGTGGCTGGTTATCGAACTTGGCCGAGATATTATGCCTACAAACATTTTCACAAAGATTGGTAAAGATCGGATAAAAACTCTTTCACTTAGAGAGCGGAAACGGCTAATTGGGCCAATTTTGGATAATTCAAGGGCCATAATTCAGAAGTGCCTGGGGCGATGTGGCTGGTTATAGAACTTGGCCGAGATATTATGCCCACAAACATTTTCACAAAGATTGGTAAAGATCGGATGAAAACTCTTTCATTTAGAGAGCGGAAACGGTTAATTTGGCCAATTTTGGATAATTCAAGGGCCATAATTCAGAAGTGCCTGGGGCGATGTGGCTGGTTATAGATCTTGGCCGAGATATTATGCCCACAAACATTTTCACCAAGGTTGGTAAACATCGGATGAAAACTATTTGACTTAGAGAGCGGAAACGGCTAATTTGGCCAATTAAAGACTTAAAACCTTAGGTCTTTGACAAAATTATCCACTTCTCGGTTAATGATGTTATTGTCCTTTAGTTCCAACAGAAAATATAAATGTAGCTTTTAGATCATGTATTAAGTATTACAGCAGTATATATGTTAGTGGTATGTCGTGGTTAATACCTTATCAACAAATGATCCTCCTTTAGCTGACCTTCCATCCTTGTCTTGCTTACAGGAAAAACACTGAATATTTCCAATTTTACAGGCATATAATCCAACCTCGAAGTTAACACTTGATAATATAACACATTACATCCATTCAAACAGAATATTAAGCATAAATATGTCCACTTTTGTCTATTTAATCAAATCCAAAAACTGCAAAACACATTCAAAATATCCGCCCGCCACTAGGTGCGACTTTAAAAATGTCTACACAATCCCGTGTGTTAATGTGTCCGTGTAAATGGATATATGTTCGGCTTGTTCCGCTAGTATTCGTCAAAGACAAAGTAACGCTACACGACTATTTTCGTAGCATCTCGTGCATGTCCGTCATCCGGAATGAAAACACAAGTGCTCGAGGGATTAATCCCGTAAAATGAGCGTCCAACACTTTTCAATAGATCACCGTGCTTTGTGTTTGTTACATTAGGAATGTGTTTTTTTAGTCGGACAATATTTAATACCTGGGCATCCATGAATATTCGTACTATGAGCGACTAAGTACGAACAGAACAATTTCCATATCGATCATGTATAAGTATCACATTCCCGCTCGACTAGAACCAAACACAATTGTTGTTATATCATCTTGATGAAAATTGATTTGAACCATTTACAATTGCAAATCATTTTAATACATTATTTACTACTGCAGCCTCAACTTTAGTAGAAAATTTACCTTTGCCTTTGACTCAGATTGTTTTAAATGATTTTACAAAGACAGATACCCTGACTCTGGTAAATTTAGACCATACACTGTTAGTGAAGAACATAATCGACAAAGAATAACGTCAACTTAAGTGTTCAAAAAGCACTGGCTTAGATTAAGATGCTGCTCATGTTTTAAAGATACATGTACATGTAACATTTTAGTAAATAGCGTTATCACCATGTGAACTCATATATGCTAAAGTCAAACCATTCTTTAAGAAAAACAGCAGATATGATGTATTAAACTATCTATATACCTGTTAGCATTCTATACTGAAGCAAACTGCTTATTTACTACTGCAGCCTCAACTTTAGTAGAAAATTTACCTTTGCCTTTGACTCAGATTGTTTTAAATGATTTTACAAAGACAGATACCCTGACTCTGGTAAATTTAGACCATACACTGTTAGTGAAGAACATAATCGACAAAGAATAACGTCAACTTAAGTGTTCAAAAAGCACTGGCTTAGATTAAGATGCTGCTCATGTTTTAAAGATACATGTACATGTAACATTTTAGTAAATAGCGTTATCACCATGTGAACTCATATATGCTAAAGTCAAACCATTCTTTAAGAAAAACAGCAGATATGATGTATTAAACTATCTATATACCTGTTAGCATTCTATACTGAAGCAAACTGCCAACGCAACACTGTAAATAATGTGCAATCTTTCATTCATATCTTAATTAATTCATACCAAAACCGGCATAGGTATATAAAATCATATTTGTAAGAAAATGCTAACAACAAATAAGTCAACAACCAAAACTATTTTTCTTAAACAGTACAGAATGCACGTGGGTAGCAAAGTCAATTTCATGAAATGTATGTAATGTCAGTATCAGGTGTGACCACCGTGCGCATTGATTACAGCTAAACAATGATTTCTTGGATCGCAAGATCAATCGTATGTAATCGTGCGACCTCTGCTTGCGATCGATCGTACCAGCGGTCGCAGGTCGCCACGATTGATCGTACGATCGGTCGCTGATCACCAACACTAGTCGCACGATTACCTAAGATTGATCTTGCGATCTATCTTCTTCAATCGTTTGGTGATCGCACGACCACGCGCACCACCGCACAAGTCCTAAGAGCAATCGCAGTATGCGATTGCAAATAGAGATCGTAGCAAACATTGCCGATTGGTCGTACCTCGGCCAAATTGCTTCCAATCGCACGATCCAGAAAAGGTACGATCCAGTGTGACTGAGGCATTAATGTAAGTAAAACCTTCTATGCCGGAGCCAACCGTTGTTTTAGTTGTTAGGCCTACTCCGTTAAATTCTTATATGGAAGACCAAGTTGTCAATTATGATACGTAGAATGGTATCAGTTGTTCCGATGTGCGATATATAACATGTACGACTGCCTCAGTAGCATAGCTTAAACAAACCGCTTGATACATTACGTGGTATTATGAACATCTAAACCTGTTGTATGATGTATTGTAATCTGAATATTTTAACATGGAATGTTCCCGGTTTACTTTCAATCTGTAGTTATTTGTGACACGTTTTAAAGGATAAAAATGTAGATTTCTGTGTCTGTCAGAACACTGACTGTATCGTCACACTGTGTATATGTTTAATGCTATAGTCTCAGACTACAATATTAAGGGGTATCGGACAAGTCCTTACTGGACATCACCAGTGCGACCTTAAGGTCGGGGTAAGAGAAAATATGTATACCTTTATCGTAAACATACATACAACTTCACGAACGTAATCTTATTGCAATAACGAATTCTAAGTATATGAAAATACCGAAAAATGCGTTTATATAAGATGGTGAACAACTGCTGCCGCGTTTTACTGTAGTCCGTCTGTCCCTCACGAGTTATACCCCTTCTAACTTAGGGGCAAGTGGACCAAATCGGGAAGAAATTGACCAATTTCATATAATTATTCTGAAGTTCAGTACTTTCTAACATTAAAATTGTATTATATTATGTATTAGGTTAAATAAAGTGACTTATACGCTTTCAACAACCTTGTCCGTACATCCGTACGCGTTAATGCACTACATGTAAAAGTATATCATGTCTTTTATAACCAATGGAATAATACGCAACTAACATGGTAATACATACATTTATTAAACTAATCATTAAAGCTTACTGCATCTAAAAGCCCAGCTGTACCATAAATGTACCACATTTTTACAATCATCAACAGTTTTCTATAATGAACACCTGACTGCGAATAAGAATGTTACTACTACTAGTACGCTACATAATTGATAGTAAAATCTTCCACGTGCAATGTTTTAAAATATTTCATTCATTAAATTTGTAAAATCCCTAGGCCGTACAAATTGTTTATGTAAGGATGATCCTATGCCGTAGATCCACGTGCTTCATGATTCTATTTTAGTTTTGTACAATGTATTTTTTTGTAGCTTGACTTTATTATTTCTTCAGTAAAAAAAGAAAAATGTTTTTGTTTAAATGAACGTGCCAATACATCGCACCATAAACTTATTTATGTAATCTCCTTAAAAACCAACAACAACAAAAACCAAAGTAGTCCTACATAATTTTACATTTAGTACATATTGTTGTAAGTACCTTTTGTATGTACATTGAATATGTTATGTTGATTGAAACACAAACTGTATACATGTATATGTTCCATTATACGAGTAGATACCTGTATAATGACTTTGCATACTGATTATTATTATTTTATTTTTTTGTAACATTTAATATGGAATCGCAATCCCCACCAAGTTAAAAACAAATTTAATCACCATCCATTAAACAGAATTTTAACGCCATTATCCATACCAATATGTAATTCTGTTATTTTACGTTCGCATGTTATTACATCTGTAATCTGTGAAATTGTACAATAAAGGTATTGTTCTGTTCTGTTCTGTAAGGGCTCAATAATCATGGATTTCTCGTTTCATGATGGGATGGATCACATTTGGCACCTATGTTTACATTTAGTATAATTTTGTTATATGTAGACATGTGTTACCCGAGATCGGATGTGATGGTGGACATCGGAGTACAGATAAAGTGTTGGGACCATCTCACCATTATGAATTTCAATTGTTGAAAGGACAAAGCATAACGCTGTATGTTTCTCGTATTTATTTAGTACTGATACATTCAATCTGAATCAGAACTGCTGGTCCCATTTTCTCTAAGAACGTTTGGCATTTTTTACGAAGAAATTTAATCCATAGCCGGTTCTCCCTGACTAATTCGGCAAGAGGTCACTTCCGTCGCCTAGGTGTCCGTGGATTACGAAAGTTGAAGGAACGCTTCCAGTGCTTCGTCACGTATGTTCTTGTGTTGGGGCTCCAGCCTCGGTGCAGGAACAGGGGCATGCTCGTCGTTATTTGGGCAGCTTGGCGACCAGGTGGTTTAACAAGACTCCTTTCATGTACACAGATTTGTTCAACAAGTTGTCTGAAAGAACGTGTTAGTTCAGAAATATTATACGATGGCGCCAAATACATCATCATCCTCCTCACGAGCATCCTCATCTTCCTCCTCAACAATGATGATGATCCTCACCTTAATCGTCATCCTCCTCATCAACAACGATAATGATGATCCTCACCTTAATCGTCATCGTCCTCATCAACAACAATGATGATGATCCTCACCTTAATCGTCATCTTCCTCCTCAACAACAATGATGATGATCCTCACCTTAATCGTCATCCTCCTCATCAACAACGATAATGATGATCCTCACCTTAATCGTCATCCTCCTCATCAACAACAATGATGATGATCCTCACCTTAATCGTCATCCTCCTCATCAACAACGATAATGATGATCCTCACCTTAATCGTCATCCTCCTCATCAACAACAATGATGATGATCCTCACCTTAATCGTCATCCTCCTCATCAACAACAATGATGATGATCCTCACCTTAATCGTCATCCTCCTCATCAACAACGATAATGATGATGATCCTCCCTTAATCGTCATCCTCCTCATCAACAACAATGATGATGATCCTCACCTTAATCGTCATCTTCCTCCTCAACAACAATGATGATGATCCTCACCTTAATCGTCATCTTCCTCCTCAACAACAATGATGATGATCCTCACCTTAATCGTCATCTTCCTCATCAACAACAATGATGATGATCCTCACCTTAATCGTCATCCTCCTCATCAACAACAATGATGATGATCCTCACCTTAATCGTCATCTTCCTCATCAACAACAATGATGATGATCCTCACCTTAATCGTCATCTTCCTCATCAACAACAATGATGATGATCCTCACCTTAATCGTCATCCTCCTCATCAACAACAATGAGGATGATGATGAGGATTATTATAATTATTTTTGTTTTTGTTGTAGTTGTTGCTTTTTTATGATTATTGTGTGTGGTAAATATTACCGTATTTGTAGATTAGATATGTTCGCAGCCTGCTTGTTTATCTGTTAAACAAGCTTCATTGAAAGTCTATCTCGAAGCTGATTGTAGCTAGCAGTTTGGTATAATTGTCTCGCTGGCGGCTTCAGAACAAGCGCGTTAGCCTTCATGTCTTCTATGACATCCTGCCACTGTAAAGGGTGAGCAAGGTAGGCTCTTTGCATAAGGTTTTGTTGTCATCGGTGAATCCCCCTCTTTTACCGCAGTATCTGAAATGAACAAAACAAACACACTTAGTTTTAAACCCAATGAATAATTCATTTGACCTGAATAACCATTGTGCTAAACACTTATGCAGTAAATTTGATACAACAGGTGGCTTGGAATAGGTATTCAGTTACCATTTATATACATCTACAGTTGCACCTTGTTTATACATATATATACATATGAAATATCAGTCCGTGATATTAGGCGGTTTCTAAGAAATCAAATTTCGCAGAAAAATTGTTTAATGGTATATACAGAAAACGTCAATAATAAGGTCATCCATTGGTGATTAGAATATCGGACATGTGCATGTTGAGGTTATGTGTAACTGCACTTTCATGTATTGTACAATTACGTTTTGTTTTGTTGTGTAAATGATGTATGTTTATTTTCTACGTTTACAAATTGCTGTTTGTCTCCATTCATTTGTTCCTACAAAATGTTATGTCAAGCAAATCACAATAATATAATTATATTGCACACGAACGATTTCACTTTCTTGTTTTTTTCTCTATTTTTCTCGCCTTCCGTTTTCTTTAATGTGACTTACACTGACTCAATATCTAAAACATGCAACATTCAAGATACATGTATACGTTTTCTTGATATTGACTAGTTGCCACTAATGTTACGTCTGTTATGTGAAATTGTATGTATTGTATTTATGTTCACATGGACCTTTGGCTTACTGAATTTGCAATAAATTATCTATCTATCTATGACGATTTTTAACAGTATTATCCTATCCGGATGCGACTGCTGCATAAACACGAAGATGTTTTCAGAGTAAAGATGTATCTGGCGCATCTGAACATAAAATGTTAGAATTGGTTACATCCAGTATTGTTTTTGCTAAAATATCTCTAAAAAGAAACAGTGCAATGTTTACCGAATTGAAAATATATTTTTTACCAAATTACGTTTTTTTTATTTTATGACGTACAAACCTCATTCTTCAGCAAATATGGATCAATACATTATGAGTTCATTCTGTGTTAGTGCATGTTTATTGATGTTTCAATTATCGGAAATATGTTGTTCATGTTTTTTAGGTAAACAAATATGAGCATTATAATTTAAGTATCGTTACGCCGCAATTTTATTAAATAAAACTAAGTAGATCTATCATATTGCAAAACTCATCGTTTGGTGATTTTTCACAAACAGTTTCTGTTTAAGGCGGACTCCATTCCATTAGTAGCGTACCAATGTATCGTGGAACCATAAACATTGACATTTACTCTAATTAGATGGGGACATCAGCAGATCAACCTAAACAAAAACGACTTTAATAATAGACGCGGTTATTGAGGAAAATCGAAACGTTGGTCGGCGTTTTATTCTAACTCGTCGTTTTATCATCCATTCCGTGAATGATGAGAACTCGCGACAAATCGATGTTTTTTGGATTTTAAGAAAGAGACGCAACAAACGAAACGACGAGTTTGTTTATTAAACAGAACGACATTTCAACAGGAATACCTCGGCTATTTTATTAAAGCAGACCTCGGAAGTAAAATTTGTTTTAAATTCCATTTCCCTATCCGACTAGTATCTAAGAATTGTTTAATTATTAACTGGGTAAATCTAATTCTACAGAAAACGTTAATTTCCGTTTTGCTCCGTATTCAACCTCAATATTAAGACCATCTCAATAAGAAGACCAGTTTTCAAGGGCCTCAAATGTGGTCGCATTATTGAGTGTTTACTGTATATTGTCACTGAAGTTCTTGGCAACCTATATTCGATGAAATCTCAAGAGTAAATCGAACATGTTCTTTAAGGAAGGTCTACCGACAACAGATGAACTCGAGTTACTATCTACAGATGGAAAATCGAAAAATATCGAAAAGCAGTGTGGACCGTTCACTCACACTTTAAAAAAATTGTATTTATACATATAACTATCATATTTGCACAAACATACAAGTAACTTGTACATACATACAAAAGGGTTGGGCCAAAAGTGTTAACAACATTATCTAGGGCCCTTCCCTATTTACTCACACTATTTTAACATGCACGCTATTTATTTAACTCTCAATATGTGTGAGAAATCTCATTCAGCGGATGTCATTAAGCCTTCATACGCAGTATTACGTTCTTACAAAACCACAGAGACGTTCAACAAATACAATTAGATTGATAAATTTATTGAAATAAAAGCGCATTTTTCGATAGAGCCTATCGGAGGATAAAGTCCGACTGAGAACGAATATACTTCCGATTGAGGACATTCGGAAATCCTCGGCCAACTACGTCAATCCGAGTAACGAAGTGGTACGGAAATGCCCGAGAGCTGTCGAGAATGGATTGAGGATACCGTTGTTTACGCGCCAGAATAGAATTGACGGAAATTGGCCGACTTCTTAAAAAAGAAAACGCAGTATTCACTGTTTCGTTTAACTGAATGAAAGAGAGAAGAGGTATTTGGGGAATTACTAGTATTTGACATTATCTCAAACATAGACGATCAGTCAGATTTTGTTCTACTCCATCAATGTAAGCTTTAAAATAGACAAATCTAATCTATCGGAATTAAAACGGTACAGAACTTCAATCTATAACATCGCGGATAAAACATCTTTACAGAAAGAGAAATCTAGTATCGAGGAGGATAAGCCAAGTAAGCGTAATCAAGGTTTAACGTGGATACATAAATAAACCATGACAACTAAAAGCTCGTTCTGCTGCCTAAACAAAAATACCAACTTTTAACCAAAAAACAGTCACCGGAAACCGTATCAGTTCAAACAAAAACATGGAACGAGCGGAAGTGAAATCTACCAGCGCTACCGCTTTTCAAGCTGAAGATAATACAATCGGATTACCTCGGATATTTTGTATTAACTACACTGGAACCCCTTTAAACCGGAAACCCCTTTAACCCGGACAAATCGTCCGGTCCCAACTTTTTACTATATATCACCCCTTAATTCAGGAACATGGACAAGAATTTTCGCCCGAAATTGAGTTTTCCATTATAAATCACCCCTTTAAACCGGACAAGAATAAAGTCTCAAAATTAATTTTCACATCTTGCTGAAAACCTTCCGTAGGAAGAGTTTGAAAGTTTAAAATTAACAGTAAATAAAGTCAGTCAATATTGTTTTTAACAGTTCACACCTAATTAGTGTTTGGCTAGAGCATCTGTCTGTCATAGTTGGTTAAAACATCTAAGCTAATGTTGAAATGTGTTTCCCTGGTCAGATGTCTTATAGTATAGGAAAACCACATCACGTACCGAGCATTTAGGTATATTCATACACGTAACTTCGATGTATCTTTCCGAACTGTACGGAAATTGCCGAGATGTTGCGAATGAAGATATAATTGAGAATGTCGATACTATATAAGCGGTTCGACCACAGACTTGAGATCGTCTACCTGGTATAAGATTGATGAAGTCAGACATACCCAACAATATCGCTTATCAGATAAATCCAGTCGATGCAGATCGATATCGATGGGACTTTTGGTCAGCAGTCAATTTGTCTGTCGGTAGTTTCCGTAAATGATCGTAAATTTTCCGATAATCACCGATTGATAACTGGTATAACACATTAACATGTAGCCTCGGGCTATCTCAGATCTATAAATCCGAGCAACGCTTAAAACATTACGTTTTATGAGCATAAAGAGAAAACTATTGGAGTTCGATTTTGTTGATGAAATGAATGTATATATTGGTCCCAGATGAAACACGAGATTATTTTATTTTTGAAAAGTAACATGTGTTAGGCAAATGTTTTCTTATGAAATAAAATAGAGAAAAATACAAGGAATTCGTTTCACTTAAGTTGTGTAATAAACATTTTGTCATGCAATTTCCACATTGCAAACGCATCGCAGATTTTTAGAGTTATTTATATTAACATTAAAATATTTGTTTGATTTTCATCTATGTAATATATCCACCATTATGCCCCCTTCACATACACGGATTTTTCATACGAGTCCTTACGGATCGCACAAATTCACGGATCCTTACGATTTGGCCACTTTTACGACCGATTTAAGACTTGTTACGAGTTATTACGAGCTATTTACGGTTTATTACGGATTATTACGAGTTATTACGGCAAAATTCCACGATTTGATACGAGTTGTCACGGAATACTACGAGCAACTTATGGGCATTTTACGAGCTTTTTACGGATCCAGTATAACTTGGTAAATGTACAATACAAACACATTAGGTAGCATCGCATAAAATGTACAAGGCTCAACAATTTCAGACTTATTTGTATTTTTGTGTCACCGTTTAGCCCAATACATGAGGATACGCACATGGAAAGTGCTGTGATGAAGAGATGCTAATACGGACGTGTCAAAAATAGTTCTTCGAATTTCGCCATTCCTAATTACTGACGTCGCATACACCGGCAGTCTAAAAATTAAACGCCATTTTCAATTTGGTCTCTGTTTTTGAAAATAAGTTGACATATATAATTGAGATAACCACGTCTTTCAATATCTGTTCTATCATTGACAATTTGCGAAAAGAAATAAACTCCGTCCGTATAACGTCGAGCGAAATATCTGTTCTTCAAAACGAGACCGAACATTAAGTTGATTTGGAATGCGATTTGATTTCGCTCAAAAATAAGTTCTATATGTTATCTATAACTTCTTCCACGGACGGCGGATTAATTCATGGAAAACATACATGTAATTATCTACCTGTCAATTATTTCCAGCGCTTCCGTCCCTGGAACTCGCTTCGTTTAACTCTTGTTTATTTCCATTGTCCTAATACTATATATTGAATCATGTATAATTTATATTTTTGATAACGATTTGCTATTGTTGTTTAAACATCAGACTAAATAATATAGGGCGGCAAATGAAAGATTTCTCATACAACAAGAATATGGACAAACCCCGAATATAGTCAGTGATAAACGAAGACATGTATACAAGAAGAAATAATACAGTTACTTTTGTGGTCAGCAGCCAAAATTACACATAAATACTCATTCGTCGTAATTATGCCTCAAAAATACGATTTTGCGAACCAAAGTATTTAAAACTATTTTTTATAGGTCGTTATTTTTCCGTAGTGACTTCGGCAATTTCCGCCGCCTATTCCAATACATTCTCGACAGCTCTCGGATATTTCCGTACCACTTCGTTACTCTATGAACTGGACGTAGTTGGCCGAGGTTTTCCGAATGTATTCCGGTAGTGACGTAGTGACTCCCACTACTCGTTCGACTTTGTAACGTAACCCATTATAGTACTATGTTTTTTACGCTCGATACATCAACATGTTGTGTTTAGTCATCGTTTACTGTTCTTCTTCTAATTCATTATGATGAAATTGCCCTTATGTGCATAACATTTTATACTGTACAAATAAACAGCAAGAACTCCTGGTTTTCATTCATATGTACTCGTCAAAAATCGTTGTCATAGAAACAAGTTAATGCCTATTATTGGTCCCAACAAATACCCTCGTGAGCAATTTGATCATTTAGTAGATGAACAACTAATACAAATACTGTTACAGGATTGTGACTTAAACATTTTAACACCATTATTTCATAAACAATATCAGAAAACTACCTAATACATTCAATCACAACATATTGTAAAATTAAAGCAAACACATTATTTGCATGCATACGGATACTACGGGTCTAACCGAATTTACCCGACACTTCTGGTCACTTGACCCTTTATTTCTATTTCCCTATTTTTTTGGCGATTCGTTCGCTTCATGTTCGCCTATGCATTTGTTGAAGTAGAAAGGTTGTTGTGGTTATTCTCATATGGAAATACCCGCACTACGTTCCATTCACGTCCCAGTAACTCATGGATATTAATCAATGTTGTGTTGTCATTCGGATCGCCGCAACTGTACGGAAATGAGTACGGGCAATCTGAATAGTACGAGTATTACGTAAAATGAGTGTTTGTCGCCTTCCAACAAAACTTGGTAAAAGAACAATACAACACAATAGTGCCAACTGTACGGAAATGAGTACGGGCAATCTGAACAGGACGAGTATTACGTAAAATGAGTGTTTGTCGCCTTCCAACAAAACTTGGTAAAAGAACAATACAACACAATAGTGCCAACTGTACGGAAATGAGTACGGGCAATCTGAATAGTACGAGTATAACGTAAAATGAGTGTCTGTCGCCTTCCAACAAAACTTGGTAAAAGAACAATACAACACATTAGTGCCAACTGTACGGAAATGAGTACGGGCAATCTGAATAGTACGAGTATTACGTAAAATGAGTGTCTGTCGCCTTCCAACAAAACTTGGTAAAAGAACAATACAACACATTAGGTAGCATCGCAAAGTGTACAGGGCTCAACCGTTTAGCCCAATACATGAAGATACGCACTTGAAAGTTGCACTGATACATAGATGTTAAAATGAACATGTCAAATATATAGTTTTTCGGATTTTGCTATTAATAAAGACTGTCGGTCACGTGACCTTTTATTTTATATTTATTTCTTTTCTCTTTCCCGAATTTTATGGCGGTTCTTTCGCTTCATTTTCACCAACGCATTTGTTGAAATAAAAAGGTTGATTTGCAAGATTCGAAATATCCGCACTACTTTCTGTTCACGACCCAATTACTCATATCAGGGACCGTGTTCCAACTCATGCATATTAATTAAAGCTGTAAAGCCCAACACATGAGGATTCGACATTTAAAGCTGCCGTTATACATATATTTTATAAGAAATAGTTCTTCGGATTTTGCCATCACCAGCGCATGCGCACCGACAGTCTAAAAACGGGTCGCCGTTTTGAATATGGTATCTGTTTGTGAAAATAATTTGACAGATCTAATTGAGATAACCGTGCACGCATTCATTTAATATAATTATGTTGTATCATTGACAATTTGCGGACATAAATAAACTCCGTCCGTACAACGGGGAGCGAAATACAACATGTATCTGTATTCCGTGCTGTTTTTCTACATTTTGCAAAACGAGGCCAAATGATGTGCTGATTTTGAATGCGTTTTGATTACTCTCAAAAATAAATTATATTTGATCCATTTGTTGGTTTACATGAACTTCTCTCATCCTTTCTCTCCGAATCTTGTCTGTGTTTATCATAAGTTCTTTTCATACAAACATTGTCTCTACCATCCTCGTTTACCCACGATGGAGATTCATCCCTATTACTGGTCCAAGGATCTGTCAGCAAGGTACCGTCGCTTGTTTGTTTGTGAACTTACATATTGCGATGGTACAACTCTCTGTCATTCGCGAATTGAACTCCACACTTGCGACATTTCAGCTCATTCACTTACGCGGAAGACGGATAATTGATTGATTGATTGATTGATTGATTGATTGATTGATTGATTGATTGATTGATTGATTGATTGATTGATTGATGGATTGATTGATTGATTGATTGATTGATTGATTGATTGATTGATTGATTGATTGATTGATTGATTGATTGATTGATTGATTGATTGATTGATTGATTGATTGATTGATTGATTGATTGATTGATTGATTGATTGATTGATTGATTGATTGATTGATTGATTGATTGATTGATTGATTGATTGATTGATTGATTGATTGATTGATTGATTGATTGATTGATTGATTGATTGATTGATTGATTGATTGATTGATTGATTGATTGATTGATTGATTGATGTCATACTTTCTTGTTGAGATGCACTCCTAAATGCGCCAGTGACTGCTTCCGGCTTGGGTATGTTCGGATTATTGTTCATGTTTTAATAAACGTTGATCGTTGCGAAGGATTCGTTACAGCGCGACCAACTAAATCCTCTAACATTTTTTGAAGTGTTATCATTACATCTTTCCCCCGTTTCGTGTTTAAACATAAATCTATAGTCTGAATACGTTCGTCTGCATTTCCTGCTTTCATGTATTCTGGTCACGTGACTTTCTTCCCACACGTTTATAGTATATAGTATAGTTTATAGTATAGATATGAGCCGTGTCATGAGATTTCCGACCGACGGTGGTCATTAACATTTTTAGGTTATTAAATTTTAATAAAATTCAATATTTTAGAAATTTATTCAAACCTATTTCATGAATTTCTGACGAGTATAAATTGGTTAAATATGAATAAGAACACAACCAGTACGCTATAGTAACAATTTATTTACGCGACGTCGTGACTTTCACGTTACGACATTTTCAACCTGTCCACTAATAATTTCAAACTTATTATTCATCTGGGGGGGGTGGGCAGATATCATCTTGCGCATAGCAACGCACGTATGGTCGCACTGATTATACAGGTATGTCTGTCTCTCCCGAGTAAAATGAATTAAAGAGAAGATTCAATCCCTAAAACTGTGTTATGTATTAAAGCAAGGTTCTCACGCTTAACTTTTTGAGTGTCAGTAAGTATCCTGACGAGAGAGCCCATGTGACGAAAGTGGTGTGGTAGTATAACATTTTGTGCAAAATCAAATGCGTAGTGCGTGATTGTTGGTGCGATGTTGGGCAGCGTTGACTGTATTGCTTCCTCAGTCTGCATTGAGTATGAACAAATACAATTCTCGCTCAGCTTGTGCTTTATACAGATGTATCTGTATCTGTGTTGTAGCATCGAGCTTTCCAACGTCTGTGATGGCATCCACGATTCTCTTCGTAAATTGCTTACGTGTCGCACAGACATCGTGACTAGGGAATGCTATTACTATATGTGGGACTCAGGACTGTAGCAAATCATTCTCCACAGGAAAAGTGCGTAAAAATTAACCACTCGCATAATATATTAGTAATCGGACCACTTCCGATAAAGACCAATTTATCGTGTGCATTGACCTTGAAGACATGCACATTTTGACAGGTCAATAAATATATACAATACCGATGTGAACTTTATCGCACAATTTACTGCCAAGACACCAGTCGAATAAAATTCGTGATAAACGAAAACTTAGTGTTGCACGAAATTAACCAGTGGAAGCTAATATCCGTTAGACGCGATACTGAATTAAACCGACGTTTTCGTCGAAACATTAGCCTATAGTTTACGTTTATATCGATACGAGTAGTTACCTACAGGTGAGGCCTTATTGCATACGCGCTTAACTGGATCGTGCGCAATCGCCGCTTGTCAGTTTCCTCGCTTCGGTAGTTTCCGTACCTAACATACCCAACTTTCGTGTCACCATGGACCGACCGACTTCCTATTGAATTATAGCAGGTAAATATCTCAAAACCGCGATAAATCCAAATCTGGGTAAAGCTATATTTCGTGCGCAAACAAATGTAAGAGATAAAATATTTTTTACGATGTTGCGAATTTTTGTTTCTGTGATTTGAAATTGGCCCCGGTATTATATTGATGTCGGTCGTTGGTAAATAAGTCCACCCTATTTTAAGCCACGATACACAACTAATTTCAATATATGTTTTGCATTGTGAAGAATTATAAACGAAGTTTTAGTTTTTTTCCGCAATGAGTTTTGTGTGAACACTAATCAATAAACCAAAACAACAATTTAAGAAGACAGATAATAGATGTAAACCGTTTCGTTCTGAAATAGATCTATCCTTTTTGAAAGACTGGTAGGGTGGTGATGTGCAAAAAGGCACTGAACAGGTTTTAACTTAGCAAATCGCACAAACAGTCACGTGACGATGCACGCATTTCGTGTAGAATCTGTATAGATCTTACAATCTTACTCCTGTACAAATAATAACCCTTATTTTTTGCTGGCAAGACATCGTACATTGCCAGCTCCGCGCATTCTGCTCCAGTAAACGACCAGCACAGGAATGTACATTGCCAGCTCCGCGCATTCTGCTCCAGTAAACGACCAGCACAGGAATGAACATTGTCAGCTCCGCGCATTCTGCTCCAGTAAACGACCAGCACAGGAATGAACATTGCCAGCTCCACGCATTCTGCTCCAGTAAACGACCAGCACAGGAATGAACATTGCCAGCTCCGCGCATTCTGCTCCAGTAAACGACCAGCACAGGAATGTACATTGCCAGCTCCGCGCATTCTGCTCCAGTAAACGACCAGCACAGGAATGAACATTGCCAGCTCCGCGCATTCTGCTCCAGTAAACGACCAGCACAGGAATGAACATTGCCAGCTTCGCGCATTCTGCTCCAGTAAACGTTCAGCACAGGAATGAACATTGCCAGCTTCGCGCATTCTGCTCCAGTAAACGTTCAGCACAGGAATGAACATTGCCAGCTTCGCGCATTCTGCTCCAGTAAACGTTCAGCACAGGAATGAACATTGCCAGCTTCGCGCATTCTGCTCCAGTAAACGTTCAGCACAGGAATGAACATTGCCAGCTTCGCGCATTCTGCTCCAGTAAACGTTCAGCACAGGAATGAACATTGCCAGCTTCGCGCATTCTGCTCCAGTAAACGACCAGCACAGGAATGAACATTGCCAGCTCCGCGCATTCTGCTCCAGTAAACGACCAGCACAGGAATGTACATTGCCAGCTCCGCGCATTCTGCTCCAGTAAACGACCAGCACAGGAATGAACATTGCCAGCTCCGCGCATTCTGCTCCAGTAAACGACCAGCACAGGAATGAACATTGCCAGCTTCGCGCATTCTGCTCCAGTAAACGTTCAGCACAGGAATGAACATTGCCAGCTTCGCGCATTCTGCTCCAGTAAACGTTCAGCACAGGAATGAACATTGCCAGCTTCGCGCATTCTGCTCCAGTAAACGACCAGCACAGGAATGAACATTGCCAGCTTCGCGCATTCTGCTCCAGTAAACGTTCAGCACAGGAATGAACATTGCCAGCTTCGCGCATTCTGCTCCAGTAAACGTTCAGCACAGGAATGATCATTGCCAGCTTCGCGCATTCTGCTCCAGTAAACGTTCAGCACAGGAATGAACATTGCCAGCTTCGCGCATTCTGCTCCAGTAAACGTTCAGCACAGGAATGAACATTGCCAGCTTCGCGCATTCTGCTCCAGTAAACGTTCAGCACAGGAATGAACATTGCCAGCTTCGCGCATTCTGCTCCAGTAAACGTTCAGCACAGGAATGAACATTGCCAGCTTCGCGCATTCTGCTCCAGTAAACGTTCAGCACAGGAATGAACATTGCCAGCTTCGCGCATTCTGCTCCAGTAAACGACCAGCACAGGAATGAACATTGCCAGCTCCGCGCATTCTGCTCCAGTAAACGACCAGCACAGGAATGTACATTGCCAGCTCCGCGCATTCTGCTCCAGTAAACGACCAGCACAGGAATGAACATTGCCAGCTCCGCGCATTCTGCTCCAGTAAACGACCAGCACAGGAATGAACATTGCCAGCTTCGCGCATTCTGCTCCAGTAAACGTTCAGCACAGGAATGAACATTGCCAGCTTCGCGCATTCTGCTCCAGTAAACGTTCAGCACAGGAATGAACATTGCCAGCTTCGCGCATTCTGCTCCAGTAAACGTTCAGCACAGGAATGAACATTGCCAGCTTCGCGCATTCTGCTCCAGTAAACGTTCAGCACAGGAATGAACATTGCCAGCTTCGCGCATTCTGCTCCAGTAAACGTTCAGCACAGGAATGAACATTGCCAGCTTCGCGCATTCTGCTCCAGTAAACGACCAGCACAGGAATGAACATTGCCAGCTTCGCGCATTCTGCTCCAGTAAACGTTCAGCACAGGAATGAACATTGCCAGCTTCGCGCATTCTGCTCCAGTAAACGACCAGCACAGGAATGAACATTGCAAGCTCCGCGCATTCTGCTCCAGTAAATGACCAGCACAGGAATGAACATTGCCAATCATTACAGTTGTGCTTTTTTAATACCAGATCTATTATGATAAATGTTTTGGTGTCATTGTATTACTTCATTATGTTACGAAAAATATGAAATTTTCGTTTGAAATTATTAATTAGACACCAAATGTTTTTGGTGTCTTGGTATTATTTATATATATATGCTATGCATATCAATGTGTTACTGGAATAATGTCCAGATCTTCATATTTATGTGAAGCTTTATTGAAGTATAACGTTGATGGGTGTAGTATATCCGAACATTATTTAAGGTAACGTAAAGTTCGAATCATTTGGAACACCTTGGTCAATATCAATCCTTAGCCTTTGTGTTAAGCAGTGTACTCACGTTATTATGTATGATTATGTTACCTTGAACATTGGTATTTCATATTGTGACTTAAAAAATTACGTCATTTACAGGAGGGTGTATGCACATGAAGAACCGCCTATATTTTTTTACAGAGCATAATATTTTCGATTATTTTTCCTTATGATGTCACTAGCACTTTCTTTTTAAGAAAAACACAAACAAGTCATAAAATAGACTCATTTTGAATTAAAAAAATAATTTTAAGCATGTACATGTACAATTGTATTGTTTTATTTATATGACGATAATATATATATAGTCGGTCGGCGGTCCCCACGGCTGATACAAATAACTATTTGTTTGTCTGTTGCCATGTATATCATAACGGAGGTTTAGTAATAAGGGAAGTGCATTTCCTTGAAGGTTTCAACAAACGGAATGACAATCCCGAGGATAACCGCGCCATCATGAACCTTGACATCTGTTGGGCTTAAATTTATTTGAAACAATTGTTCTGAATATGTGTCTAGACGAAAAACTTAATAAACAAGGTGAATCTAGATGGACTGGTTTGTATTATGACCTCATTCGTTCTGCGCGAGAGTATTTTCTTTGCTAGAGTATAGTGTCAGTGTGTATGCTTGTGTTTCATGGATGCTCGAAAAGACTTTAGTACTGTTTGGCATACAGGAATGTTATAAAGAGTGCAATAAAGACGCTACATCATATACCTCTGTGAACTTTATGTATACGTTGTGTAATGGATATCAATGCATAGGGTCAGAATGGTTCAATGTTCTTGAATGGACGAGCTATGGTGGACTTTCGTCACCAAATATTGTATCTGATGTACATGACCAAGGAATTACGTGAACGTGGATTAGGTATGTTCATGTATGATATGAACATTGGATCACCAACAGTAGCAGACGATATGGTCTTACTTCAGTCAGTGATCGATATATGTAATTCATATATGAGCGCCGCTGTTCGATTTCCAACCTCTTCTGTAAGTGACGTCATTTCCAGAAAACGTCACATGTGACGTCACCATATAGGAAATATATTTGCCCAATATGGCACTATGAAAACGAAGTGACCATACGGAGTAAATATTGTTTCGTGCTTGCAAATATGGAAATCACATGTTGCGTTTACTTGACATGACGTCACTTACAGTCTTACTGAAGAGGTTGGAAATCATACAGTGGCGCTTATATGCAAATCGGTGGCGTTTCGAATACAATGCAGATAATTGTTCTATAAAAGTGTTTAACAGGGATAGTCAGAATTCTTGCGGTCGTCAATTTACATCAGGTGATAATATTGTAAAGGAAGCGAATAATTACGTTCACATAGGGCATACACAACAATATCGCTCATCAGATATTTGCGGTCGATGCAAATCGAAATCGATGGGGCTACTGGTCAGCAGACGATTTGTCTGTCGGTAGTTTCCGTAAGTGATCGTAAATTTTCCGATGATCAACGACAGATAACTGGTATAACACAGTAGCATGCAGCCTCGGGCTATCTATATATGTATCCGATAACCGCTTAAAACATTATGTTTGATGTACTTAAAGAGAAAACTATTGGATTTTGTTGATGAAACACGAGATTATTCTATTATTGAAAATGAACTATGTGATAGGCAAATGTTTTGCTCAGGAAATAAAATAGCAATAAAAAAGGAATTCATTTCACTTAACATTTGCACGGACCTATATATAGGTCCGTGGCATTTGTAATTAACACTTTGTCGTGAAATTTCCAATTAGAATTGCAAATACAAATAATTTTAGGTACCTTTTTAATACGAAATATACTGTGGTGCCTGCAAATACCACG
Source organism: Mactromeris polynyma (assembly GCA_032209605.1). NCBI lineage: Eukaryota > Metazoa > Mollusca > Bivalvia > Venerida > Mactridae > Mactromeris > Mactromeris polynyma. Next base: position 1,583,760 of record JASFXZ010000054.1, read on the forward strand.
CAATGTATATATTACTATTCCACATCGTGAATTTGTATAATAATTTATATTTACATTAAAATATAAGGTTTTTATCTTTGTAATATATCCACCATTATTGACATTTTAACAACAATACAATAAATATTATTTATCTTCACGGTTGTCTTAGGATTTTTGTAGCAATACCTCTTTTGTTTTGTTTTAAGACGTTTTTACGCAATGGATCGGGTCAGCAGGACATTTTTTTTGTTTTAGATAATTACACTCCTTGCTTCATCTACGACCCCTTCCATGGCCTGGATCCACCGGGGGCGAAGGGGGCCCTGACCCCCAAATCGGCTGGTAAGTGTCCAGATTAGGTCTCAAGGTTAATATTCTTCTAGCACTTTAAATGCTACACATCAATTTATTATCGATTTCACCTTTGCTACAAGTATAAGCGGAAGCAAGTGCAATAAACTTTGACCCCCTGGTGTGCACCTTAGCCTTTTGTGACCGTCCAGTAGAATCGTATGCTTTTCACTCTACATCAGCCAGGCGCTTTCACATTACTTATCATATATATGTTTATTGAAAGCGTCTGCACAATGCAGAAATCTGTCGTGGTGTTGTTTTAGTGATAAACAATGAAAGGTGTTGTGAAAATTTTACACCTTTTTTTTCTGAATTCATTAAAATAATTGTATCAATCAATAGTATATAGAAGCAATTTTAATATTTATACCTATGTTTTTGCAACAATAAAAGCACTTCGTTTTTTCCAGATACAGCCTACATTCATATTTTCAAAATGTCCCTTATTTGTGTTTAAAAAAATAATGTTTATATTAAAAGTACAATAAAAAAATGTGATACATCCCAACACGGACCTATATTTAGGTATATATATTTTATTTATCATTTTAAACAACACGGACCTATATAAATATATATAGCCGTGATCCCAATTAGGAAACGATTACCTAATGACTAACCAGCTCTTAACTCTATTTCTAAAACTATTCCTACCACTGCAATTTTCTACCAACTGCTGTCTATGTATATGAAATTCATATGAAACTTATGTATACCACCATAACTGATCCAATATTTAATCATAAACTTGTAAAATAAGGAATGTAGTTTTGCTTATATTTTACACTGATTCCGATTTTTTTCGGCATTAAACAACTGCACCGCATGTATTGCATATAATATATTTGCTTAAAGGGCAATACAATGATGACACATCCGACTATATAGAACACTCTTCCGGACGCTAACGAACATTCGGTAATCTCCGTGAAACTCCGTATAGAATGCCAAACTGGCAAAATTGATGGGGACTTTATTTAACTCAAAATTCCCCCGCCTAAATTTCAATTGAAATTTTATTGAAAGATGTTTTTAAAATGTTCAATGTGAATATGAGTGGTTACATATAAATGCAAATTCCCCCGCCAAAATATTTTAAAAAATCTAATATTTTTTAATAACTCGAAATGACAGTTTGTTATTCTACCTGTGCATTTAAGATCATTTGAAAAATAAAAAAAGTTATAGCCAAAAATGTCAACTGCTCCCGCTATATTCTATAGTGTCGACTGAATGCATTTTGAGCGCTTTCGCGCTTATCGGAAAAGCGAAATACATGTAGTTGTAGATGTATTTTCTGTGACACATGTTTCTCTCGACAACGATTTGTATCGAGGACGCATGTAACAAACTACCACCAACTGTTTTAAGTAGGCCCTACATTTGTACATGTAACAGCGGTGTTCGTCCTGTTGAAATAAATAATATTTCCTCAAAAACATTGTATGAATCAATTGTTATTCCGAAATGCGTGTACAAATAGCGCTTTTCATATCTAAAATTAGTAACGAGAGTCACGTGGTCAAAATTTCGGACAAACATCCGAATGATTGAAAATAAAAGCGAGTACGCCTTGCGAACATTAAACGCAAATGTAGTTTAAAACCATTGTAAACCATTAATTTGCTCGTTATTTAGACACGGTGAATTTGAGTGAATTTGTTGATTGCAAATCAAGAACAAAAAATACAAAAGATACAGAAACTGCCATACAAACGGTCGCCAACATATATACGCAAATATATCATCAAATTCTATTAATTATAGAGAAAAACTATATGACTCAGGTTTTGAGAGCGACAATAAGTTGTTTTAATTTTCAGTGACCTCAAATTTGCATTAAAAAAAATATGTCAAACTATCTGAGGGAGTCAATTGCTTTTCGGAACAAATAATGCTAAATTGAGTATCAGTACTGCAAGCTAAATATTACAGTTGCATCCTGCAAGAAGTAAGTTTTATTTCATGTATCAAACAGAAGCGCAGTTTCGCCCATTCCTAGCGTCTTTATTTGCGTACTAACTTGGTCAAGCTGTGTGTCAGTCATCTAAAGATATGCACACTCGGATCACCTCGGCTATATTTAAATGGACCTCGGATGTAACGTGGGGGGGAGTATCTATGTATCTATCTATATATCCTGTCAGATAAGATAAAGATGAAAAGCCGTGATAGAAATCTGTACAATGAAATGGTAGAGAGGAAAAACATATGATAGTGTTAAACAAGAGTAAAGTTTAGAAGTAAAAACAGATAAAACATTTCACAATTGGTGCAATGGTTGGGGGTGACACACCGATTGCTGAACTCCCTCTAAATGTGGTTAAGTTACTGTTGTGAAAGGAATGTTGTTCCATAACACCACTGAGTGGGGAAAGAGAATAGTTTAAGTAATTTGACGACGTATGTACGGGTATGTAAATGCAAGTATACATGCGACAGGTCATCCTAGTGGGTTGCTCAAAATATGATAGTAATGGAATTGTCAACAACTGGTGAACTATTTTGTAAAATATAATAAGTTTACAATTGTTTCTTCTTGCATGCCAAGTTCCCGCTGTATGCGCTTCAAAGTAGTTCCAAAACGGCTGCAGAAAGTGAATGAATGAAGTCTCTGTGGACAGCATGAGATATTAGGAATACGAGGCACACACAACATTTAGATAATGTTGAATTGTGTTTCCCTGGTCAGATGTCTTATAAGTTAACAGCGTAGGAAAACCGCATCACGCACGTAATAAGATATTAGGTATACATTTATGCACGTTCCTTCGAGGTCTCTTTCCGAACTGTTACGGAAATTGCCGAGATGATGCGATTGAAGATTTGGCTCAAATTGAAAATGCATGGCCTTGGCTTAAACGACGGTTGTATAGAAAATAGTAAATAACCCTTAAAACATTTATGAGCGTAATATATAGAACTACACTTGAAAAGAACAAAATAAAGTCACATGATCAACCAAGGTCGAAACTCTGTTTGACAATGAACATCGGCCAAAATGTATTTGGATTAAATTTTACCAACTTCTTCGAGGTATCTCTCCGGAAATTGCCGAGATGCTGCGATTGAAGATAAACCTAGAAATACCATGATTGAATATTGTGTAATTTTAGGGATGTGTGACTCATTTTCCTATTAAGCGCCTATTGTATTTGATCTGCTAGACTTGTGCATTCCGAAGTGGGTGACATGCGTGCATATTTGTTGCGATTTAGTCAAAGCGATTCAGACTTACAATAGTAGTTTTGATAATTTAGAAGGGTCGCCTAGCTACTACTAATTTTTACAAGGTTTTGATCCTTCCATTTTATATACTTGGTCGAATAAATCAGTATAGTGACATGTACGCGGACATCATTTATCCAATTTGCAATTTCTTCACTAAATCAACAAGTTCAACATTATTTACGGTTATAGAGTTTAAACGATTTTACCAGGAATAATAATAATTCACTGTCAACATTTAATACGCTTAATAGATGTATTATTTTAAATATCAGGCGCACACTCATCTACACTATATCTTAGACCAACATACATTTAGGGACAAACAACGAAATCTTCTTTCGAAAATCCGTCGACGGTTTGTTCGCGCATGCGCACTCTTGTGCGCGCACGCGCACTCTCAGTCGCGCACGCCCAATCTCGTTCGCGCATGCGCACTCTCGTTCACGCATGCGCACTCTCGTTCACGCATGCGCACTCTCGTTCACGCATGCGCACTCTCGTTCACGCATGCGCACTCTCGTTCACGCATGCGCACCGTGATCGTTTGGAGACGCTTATGCCAAAAACTGTTACAGACATTTTGCTTAATAAATGTAATATGGAAACGACGATTTGTTCGCGCATGCGCACTCTTGTTCGCGCATGCGCACTCTCGGTCGCGCATGCGCACTCTCGTTCGCGCATGCGCACTCTCGTTCACGCATGCGCACTCTCGTTCACGCATGCGCACTCTCGTTCACGCATGCGCACCGTGAACGTTTGGAGACGCTTATGCCAAAAACTGTAACATACATTTTGCTTAATAAATGTAATATGGAAACGACGATTTGTTCGCGCATGCGCACTCTTGTTCGCGCACGCGCACTCTCGGTCGCGCATACGCAATCTTGTTTTAAATATCAGGCGCACACTCATCTACACTATATCTTAGACCAACATACATTTAGGGACAAACAACGAAATCTTCTTTCGAAAATCCGTCGACGGTTTGTTCGCGCATGCGCACTCTTGTGCGCGCACGCGCACTCTCGGTCGCGCACGCCCAATCTCGTTCGCGCATGCGCACTCTCGTTCACGCATGCGCACTCTCGTTCACGCATGCGCACTCTCGTTCACGCATGCGCACTCTCGTTCACGCATGCGCACTCTCGTTCACGCATGCGCACTCTCGTTCACGCATGCGCACCGTGAACGTTTGGAGACGCTTATGCCAAAAACTGTAACATACATTTTGCTTAATAAATGTAATATGGAAACGACGATTTGTTCGCGCATGCGCACTCTTGTTCGCGCACGCGCACTCTCGGTCGCGCATACGCAATCTTGTTTTAAATATCAGGCGCACACTCATCTACACTATATCTTAGACCAACATACATTTAGGGACAAACAACGAAATCTTCTTTCGAAAATCCGTCGACGGTTTGTTCGCGCATGCGCACTCTTGTGCGCGCACGCGCACTCTCGGTCGCGCACGCCCAATCTCGTTCGCGCATGCGCACTCTCGTTCACGCATGCGCACTCTCGTTCACGCATGCGCACTCTCGTTCACGCATGCGCACTCTCGTTCACGCATGCGCACCGTGATCGTTTGGAGACGCTTATGCCAAAAACTGTTACAGACATTTTGCTTAATAAATGTAATATGGAAACGACGATTTGTTCGCGCATGCGCACTCTTGTTCGCGCATGCGCACTCTCGGTCGCGCATGCGCACTCTCGTTCACGCATGCGCACTCTCGTTCACGCATGCGCACCGTGAACGTTTGGAGACGCTTATGCCAAAAACTGTTACAGACATTTTGCTTAATAAATGTAATATGGAAACGACGATTTGTTCGCGCATGCGCACTCTTGTTCGCGCATGCGCACTCTCGGTCGCGCATGCGCACTCTCGTTCGCGCATGCGCACTCTCGTTCACGCATGCGCACTCTCGTTCACGCATGCGCACTCTCGTTCACGCATGCGCACCGTGAACGTTTGGAGACGCTTATGCCAAAAACTGTTACAGACATTTTGCTTAATAAATGTAATATCGAAACGACGATTTGTTCGCGCATGCGCACTCTTGTTCGTGCACGCGCACTCTCGGTCGCACATGCGCAATATTGTTCCCGCATGTGCACTCTCGTTCACGCATGCGCACTATCGTTCAAACATGCGCACCGTGATCGTTTGGAGACGCTTATGCCAAAAACTGTTACAGACATTTTGCTTAATAAATGTAATATGGAAACGACGATTTGTTCGCGCATGCGCACTCTTGTTCGCGCACGCGCACTCTCGGTCGCGCATACGCAATCTTGTTCGCGCATGCGCACTCTCGTTCACGCATGCGCACTCTCGTTCACGCATGCGCACTCTCGTTCACGCATGCGCACCGTGATCGTTTGGAGACGCTTATGCCAAAAACTGTTACAGACATTTTGCTTAATAAATGTAATATGGAAACGACGATTTGTTCATGCATGCGCACTCTTGTTCGCTTACGCGCACTCTCGGTCGCGCATGCGCAATCTTGTTCGCGCATGCGCACTCTCGTTCACGCATGCACACTCTCGTTCACGCATGCGCACTCTCGTTCACGCATGCGCACCGTGATCGTTTGGAGACGCTTATGCCAAAAACTGTTACAGACATTTTGCTTAATAAATGTAATATGGAAACGACGATTTGTTCGCGCATGCGCACCGTGATCGCTTGGAGACGCTTATGCCAAAAACGGTTACAGACATTTTGCTTAATAAATGATATATGGAAAATACTCGCGTTGTCATTAATGGGAAGTAATGTTATCAGTCGTAACGTGACTTGCCATTCGCTGGAACAGTCGGACAAAATGATGGCGACTTTGGGCGACTTTCGTGAGTATCGACTTAAATTTATATTCTATAGAAGGGCACTTAAAGGCACATTTTCGTTAATATGTTGATGTCCTTTTAAAGATAACACATTGGCTCGTGTCAAGTCATACTTTTTGAGTGGTATCTATATGAAACAGTTGCCTAAATAATGCAATGAAAACTTTTTATTTTTTAAAATTGACTATATGATCAGTATATGATGCGCCGTGATAGGAGTGGGTTTAAACTTAGTCCATGAAAATATATTTCCACGTATGATTTTGATTGAAACAATATGATGTTTAACTTATGAAACATGGTCAAGACTCGGATTGTTGTTGGCCAAGTCATAGCTTCATTCAGTGGAATTACCCGCCGAGGAATTGCTTTAAACGACTTCAATAATGATTATGGGTCACTACTGTTGAGGAAATGGAATAATTCCATCGAAAGATTCCAATCTTTACACGTACCAAATGGTGTCTGTGTGTGTTAAATAAATGTTAAATCTAAGCTATATGTGTAAAACTAGTGTTTGGTTTCATCCAGAGCTTTCTGTTGTCTTTCATTGGTGGATAATAATTAATTGGAATTTAATTGGCTACTCGTGATTACGTCAAGTTTGTGAGTACAATATTTTTCCCAGAAGAGTTTTTCGTCTGAAGGACACAGTTTGTTCAGACTGGAGGCGTGACGTGAAGCATGGTGGTAGACCGTCTGATCCCTGATCCAAAGTTCGCGAGTTCGCGGCCCGTGCATTGCAGAGTTTGATCTTCACAATTTCTTAATCTGGCGCGAGTACTGGTTAGTTACCCATGAAGTGGTCTTTGAGAATGATAAGTATAAGTTGTAAGAACTTGTTTTGCAATCTTATTTCGGATATCGAACTTTTAAAGAGCAAAATGTGTTTCTCAAACCATGAGCTTGTAACTAACACTTGATTCACTGTTCTGGAATGATATTCTCACTGTTTATTTTAACATGAACGACGAGACATTTTTACATGATAATATGCATTCAATTCTACGTACATTGCTCATTAAAAGTTGTTGTATTTGATTATTGTAATTTGTTAGATCATATCTATGAATAACACAACAAAATATTGCTCTGTATATTTATATGTTACATTTATAAACAAGAAATATCTTGAAAAAGATGGTCGGCGCAATTTGAAGGTTAAGATTTGTTGTGCAACGTAAAAAAATGCCGAGATGTTACGGCTGCTGGTCACTCCAGATCCAAAATGGATTTTCGGGTAAATCACCGAAATGCAGTGGATTTCGGTAAGGTACTGTACCTTTTATCGAAAGGTTAACCAATCCGCGTTTAGGTTACAAACGTTGTTCGGATGAAGAGAAATTGCATGTACAGCTACATGACATGACTGTAGTATGTTAAGTTACATGACATGTTTGTCTGTAGTATGTAAAGTTACATGACATGTTTGTCTGTAGTAAGTTAAGTTACATGACATGTTTGTCTGTAGTATGTCAAGTTATATGATATGTTTGTCTGTAGTATGTAAAGTTACATGACATGTTTGTCTGTAGTATGTAAAGTTACATGACATGTTTGTCGGTAGTATGTAAAGTTACATGACATGTTTGTCTATAGTATGTAAAGTTACATGACATGTTTGTCTGTAGTATGTTATGTTACATGACATGTTTGTCTGTAGTATGTAAAGTTACATGACATGTTTGTCTGTAGTATGTTGTGTTACATGACATGTTTGTCTGTAGTATGTTGTGTTACATGACATGTTTGTCTGTAGTATGTTGTGTTACATGACATGTTTGTCTGTAGTATGCTATGTTACATGACATGTTTGTCTGTAGTATGCTATGTTACATGACATGTTTGTCTGTAGTATGCTATGTTACATGACATGTTTGTCTGTAGTATGTTGTGTTACATGACATGTTTGTCTGTAGTATGTTATGTTACATGACATGTTTGTCTGTAGTATGCTATGTTACATGACATGTTTGTCTGTAGTATGTAATGTTACATAATGTGTTTGTCGGTCTGTATGTTTTTTGCATACTATGTTTCTATACATGTGCAATCATTGTTCCTTATATGTTTTGCTGCGCATCACGCATTTTTCAGATTCTGTGTGAAGTACGGAATGACCCCTACAGACACTCTGAATAAGATGAAAAACATTCATATTTATGTATGTTGAGCAGCGCAGTGATGTGTCGCAAGCATTCGTATTCAAGTGGCACAAGCGATTTTGACAATCTCAGATTTCAGAGAATACATAGCATAGCCTCAATAAGGAAATACACAGTGTGATTGTATAAATCACTAAGATCAGTATGTAATAATGTTTAATTAGTGTTCCCGCCTCTAAGCGCACGATGCATACATCTACAAGAGAGTTTAATAAATTCTTTCCACTCATCTTTATCTGCAATAAATTGTTCCAATAAAATTACACTGAATATGCTCTCCACGAAATGTTCACCCTCCTGTTGTGAAAGGAGCGAATTTAAGTCGGTGGAAAACCTTCCGGCTACACTTTGTATAACACGTGACCGACACTGGGCTCGAGAGTGACATTCACCGATCACATGTCTATAAATGTCAATTGTCTGATAGGTGCAGGCAGCACGACGTTGATTTGAAAACCTGACGAGTACGTAATTACCCTAGCGGCTGACATTGCACTCAGTACGGCATTACGATCTGTTGCTGTAAACCAAATTGGAGATTGTGTAAGTTCTGCTTGTGATACCAAGAGTCGGCTAAAATCAGGATCACGGACAGTTCTGTGTTTCGAAGCATTAGTATAAAAGTTATCAATTTGTTTTCGAATTTGTTGTTTCCATTCATGTTTTGATGGCAATTCAGCTTTCTCTAAGTAGGGCCTATCCTTTGACATAATCTATAAGAGAATATTTTTACTATCAGTTTACATTTGCTTTCGTTCAGCTCATAGCTCCAGTCGTTAGGATAATTGGTCACAATGTCTATCTGGGCATGTAGTGAGGACAGAGTTGGTGAAATCAAAGTTAAATCTTCAGCAAGTGTCGGGTTACCGGTATTCAGTGAGCCGACATGTGTCCCGTCATTGGTCTGCTCAAGATTACATAAGAACTTGCCAATGTAGATGAGGTAGAGCCAGGTTGAGACCACGCCCCCTTGGCGTACCCCATGATTGACCGGAAGCGCTGATGATGTCACACCGTTGACTAGATCTGTGCTTTTGATGTTAGTATAACAGTTAATGAGTGTACATTTTATTCCAAATTCTAATAGTTTATAGAAAAGCGCATTGTGCTTAACGTTGTCGAAGGCACCGCAAGTGTCAAGCATGGCGGCAAAGGTCACTGAGTGGTACTCTTGGTAACTTGCCACTGTTTCTTGTCAATGAAAGATGCAGTTATCAATCCAAGATGTTTTTGGTCGGCGTTTTGTTGGCAGTTGGGAAACATTTTATTGTGCCATGAACACCCATCAGGTCATTCGTTCATGCGAAAGCTTCTCAACTATTTTATACATAACCAGCAATAAAGTTATTGAGCGGTAACTTTTAGGTAAGTCTTTAGGTTTTCCGTCTTTGTGTACTGGAATGATGATGCCTAATTTGCAGTCTTTGGGAACATACGTACGATGCTTGTATCATTATATTAAATAATGGTTGTAGATAAAACAACAAAGTTTCACCGCCGCAGAGTATATGTCCATTCACTATTTGGTCAGTTCCCGGGGCTTTTCGCTTTTGAAGTTGTTTTATTATAGTCTCAAGTTCTTTGGTTGCAACATTGCTTGGCAGTAGGGCTGTAACGAGTATTCGAATATCCGAGCACTCGCGGTTCAAGCAGCAATCCGAGTGGTCAGATTCGTCCACTATAACATCGTAGATTCGCAAATCATGTTATCTAACAGAGGCCGTTTGGTCCTTGGTGGCCCAACACCATATAAGGTAATAAATTGGGCGGAAGTAGCTGGAGTAGTATGCTAGTATGTACTTATAGACACATTATTTCTAAATGTTTATGACTAACACATTTCAAGTTTATTCTCCAATTATTCTTAAATTGATTAACAATACTCGGTTAATGTGAATAACACATGAGATTTTGCGGTACGGATAGACCTGTCTAAAGAAGTGGCCGTTGTAGTGAAACCTTCATTACTGCAAGCAAGGATGTTTGTAAGGCTTTATCTTTGCTAATTATACAAATTTATTCTCATACCTATAAATCCTAAAGAAAAGACAAAAGATGCAGAAAAATGTTGCATACTTATTCTAATTTAATGCTTATTCCTGTAGTATGGATTATGTATTCTTCCTTATATTTCCATGTTCTCTGAATGCTGTTTCCAAGTTTTTAGTATAAAATACATTATCTCTTGCAGGCGCGTAGCGTCCTGTACGCAGAGTACGCAGCTGCGTACACATTGTCTCGAAAAATCGAAAAAATAAAAAGTTCAAATCTGCATTAAAAACACTTCGTTCAATTCAGGGATAAGAATGCGCCCAGAAGTCACTACAGACAATCTAGAAACAATTTTTTTCCGGGGGAGTACCCCCGAACCCCCCGCAAAAAGATCTTGCGTACACATCACAAACCGCCTAGCTACGCCCCTGTCTTGATTAATTTTCTTTATGGTTTACAGAAGCAGATGCCTGTGCATGTTGCCGATAGTCACAGAGCTGGTCACAAAGTTGTGAAAAAATTAAAGAGCTGTATCAGAAGTTTCAAACATGTTGATCAGGTAATGTTAATCTCTTGTTAAATTACTTCCTTGATTCCAGACAAATTAATTATTAAAAATCCTGTTCAAAACTTTTCTTTTCATATTGTGATAATTCAAACTTCTTTTTTCCACAAATACAGAGGAATATATTATTAGAATATTCTTTGATAATGTATATATATTGTAATGGATTGTGCATCCGAAATTCGTACCGTCCGAAACATGTTAGGTTTACAAATGTCAAGTTACCTTGATTTCATCCTCATCAAAGTTCCTTCAACTTTGTCTTCTATTAGAATAAGTATTTATTTGTTAATCTATTGCATGTGTCTATTAATTAATCATGGCGATGAACTTTAGTTACCGTCGTCTGAAGTTCATCGTCGCTTCAAAATAATCAAGTCATTTATTCGCGGCTATTCACAGCGTATTAATTCTGTCATATGTAAAGAGTATCAGTCAAGTATTTTTGTCGTCACTGTTGCAATCTGTTTCATGTGATTTGTTCTTTATCGTTACTTATTCGTTGTTATATGAATATTATTGATGATTATTGCACATTATGATATGTATATGCAAATGCAGCAAGAACTATTTGTTCGGCCATATCGCGTAATGCTGGGGTTTTGCTGGCGCCAACGTTTAAACATTTTACTTCATTAATTGTAAATGAATGTTCTTACTTGTACATCCTATTGACTCCTTATCATATTGGCATTGTGTTGAAATCACACATAGTAGGGAAATCTTGTTAAATGATTTGTTATAACTTAAAATGTTACACTTAGCCGCATTACGCATTTAATGCTGGCATTTCTAAACTCGTTCTGATTGGCTGCCAGCATCCCAGCATAAATGCCAGCATTACGGAACCTATATAAAGGCAGACGATACAGTAAAACGCCAGCATTCAGTAGACACAGCCATGGCCTACGTTAGTCGAAACTTCAAACCCTCTTCAGGTAGAATGAGTCTCTAAATTTAGTATATACTTCAACTGTTAAACTACAATACGGGTTACCTGTTTAGGATAACGCAACTTAAACACATCTAATAATAGATATGTTTTCGCGACTTTCCGCAACTTACTCTTCGATCCGAACTATCTAATACGAACTACCCGTAGGCGTGTCGCTGTGTCTGTCGTCAGTTTATATGATTACATATTATTGTTTTTGCATATTATGAAACGTACAACTAAGTAGTAGAAATATAGCCAGTAAGATCTCAAACAGGCAAGTCTTATAAGACCTGTGAATAGTAAATCTCTCATCGCTACAAGATTGTTGTTGTATTTTATACCGTTCCGATTAGTGAGTTTTCGGACGAGAGGTGGCTTACAATATTGATGATTTTTCCTTGTTTGTTCTAGAAGTTGAACTACCTTTGAAGTGTCCCGAGTGCAGTGTTACATGTTCCAGGGATGACTTTCTTTTGGATCATGTATATCGTAGACATGTTAGGTGTACAAATACTACAACTCTGAAGTCTGATTTGAATACTCACGTGGTTAGTATATTTAAATCATGAATTGTTTTTTTGAAATAAGAATCTGCCTAACTCTTATTAACTTAATACAAAAATTGTACTAAATTAATAGTAATTATATACCTTTTTAGGTGACTAAGATGGAGATAAACAACCCTATGGCAGCAAGTCAACATTACCGATCAGATGACAAATCACCTGCGCACTTATGTGAAGGCAAGTACTAATTTGTATTCATTTTATAAAAAATTTAGAACTTCACGAAGATTTGCTGCTTTAACAAGATTGATAGTAATACGTATTTATTATATAATTTATAATATATCTTTCAAATGTACTCATAATTACTATTTCTTTCTTAGGTCTTTATTTTATTTATCCACCATCACATTGGAGAAGCTTGTATCACCTTATGATGATTGGACATTTGTGTGGAAGGGAAGGACTACACTATATTATGATGAGATTGTTCATACAACAGAATGTCAACACAGCAAGACTAAGATTACTTCTGTCAAATGATGTTGAACAAAATCCAGGACCGGTATAACATATCTATAAATATAAATCTTGATCAAGGGTTTCCATAATAATCATTTCCATATACAAACGGACCTCATTCATTTGAAATGATCGGGTCGGTAATTTTATTTCGAACAATACATGGTTTTGAATAGCCATGTTAATTCCACTTGTGTAAGAAGATACATTGGAACCTAATATTAAATTCAGATGATATCAAGTATTCAGATAAAGTTTGTCGAGTAAACGAGGTTGGACTGTATTTTAGAAGATTGTCAATTACATGATTTATATCAGTCTTCTTACAATGTAATACCTTGGCATAATAGCCATTTTTCTTAGTACTGTACACATTTTGTGTTGCATTGTCTGTTTCTCATCTCATGTTCTTAGAATTTACTTTTTCAGAGATGATAGGTGCCTGGGTCATACAATCTAACCTTGTCAACATTTCTACTGGTGACTTACTGAACAAGATTAACTCTCATCCATAATGTTTCTCTATAGCAAGATTTAAACTAGGTCATCTTTGATGTTGAATTTTAAATATGTCTAATGTCTGATTGTATTCTATACTCTTCATGAGTGTATGGAACACAAATTCACTTTTTCAGTTATTTATTTTCTGTGTGATATATATTCTGCATATGTATGGAAGCATAGTGGTGTAGGGGTAGACATCTAGCTCCTGATCTAAAGGTCATGAGTTGGAGCCCTCATAGGTGGAGTTTTCTCACAAACTTTGCAATATCTATTTTATGAACGATTACTGGTTAGTTACCCAGGAAGCAGTCATCGAGTGTTTTAAAAGTTGTAACAAATTTTTTCACAGCAGATGTGAAATAGGTAAGTTTAAACTGAACTTAAAACTGTGGCTTCCTTATTATTATTGTTTGTTTAATGTATGTTTTCATTGGTCTGTAGATATTATTGTTTTCTTTTAGTTACCATATTATTCTTTCGATGGGATTTTTGATAGTGGGATTTAAGTAATGAACAAAATTTACGTGAATTATGGCGGTGATAATTGAAGAAAATTCAGAATAGATGGTCCGACATATAAGTACATATACATGTCTTTGTGTATTTTATTTATTTATTAAAAGTTTCTTGTATTAATACTCAGAAGTCAGGGGGCGGAGAGAGCCTTTTCGTTGGTCAGAGCATGGATTCTCCCTACCTCCCGCACTCGGAAACAAATATCGTTTCCATGCAAAAGAAGAAAAAAAAGAGAAAGGTTGTGGCAGCCGGCTCGCAGCACATGATTAACCTGTCTTCTGAGTACTTGAGAACTAGGGAAACAATATTTACTGATTGTACTACAAGAATAATCAAATACAAGCTTGGTTTATATTAAAATATTGAAGATGGTCCCATTGATATATTGCTTATGTATAGTGTGTGTAAAATGTTTTGAAAAGTACATTTTGTTGTAAACCAAAATGTAGTAAAAAATAAAAAGTAATATTTAAATTTACCTACGTGTTTGTTGTGTGTTTGTTGCTTTTAATAAAATATCATGTACCAATAATCATTACATAACATGCACAATTTATTTGAGATCTTGATACTTGCGTCCAAAACAAATTGAACACTAAACACATTGTGTTAAATATGTGCTGCTGCAAACCTCACACAGTATTGTATATGATAAAAGAAAATGATAATGCTGGCAATGTAGCAAATATCCCTTGGAGTATCCCACAATAAGCTTTCGAAGATTCAACACGTATCGTACTTAAGTTCTCGATAAATATTAAACTATCGAGTAAAATTTATGCATGAGGCATAATGCTGAAAAAATAGACATGACCTCTGTTACATGTCAAAATACACCACAATTGTATTCTCGTTTATGTGTCAAACAAGCATCAGTGTTTAGATTCAAGATACATATTGGCCCCAGCATTAAAGCGTGCACTTGAGCATAATTGCCGTAGCACGTCTCGATACATTTAATGCTACAATTCCCATACACTGACTCGCCATAAGGCTTATATGAGGCTGCTTCAGCATTCATATACATTTATCTATGACCCATTATGTTGTCGAAACCAACCCCCTTACCACGGGAGGGCTTGTCGCTCAAGGCGCTTTCGTCGTATGGGTCGTGTGCTGAACACCGATATAAGGATCGCTTTTAATATCTAACGTAAGTACTACATAACGACCACTCCGCAAAACATTTCTTCCATCAACATAATTTAGATAGGATGCACTTTGACGTAGTTCGAATTGAAAACTGCATATGTGGATAAAATGAAGACATTTATAACATTTATTGCGCCACATAATAACATTCGGTTAAATATTTAGCAACACTCCTTATTAATCAAGTTGTGCCAAATACGTCTTGCTCTTTCCTCAAGCGCAACGGTGATTGCGGCGATCACTGTGATGTGATTTGGCAGTGTTACATACGCGTACTAGACATTTATACGGCACGATAGATTTTCATGAAACTTCGTATATAGGTAGATCTTGATAAGACTTGCACTAAAATGTCATCAATTCCCGGGAGGGTTAATGACGTAATCAGCTATGGGGGGTCAAATTCGGAGGGACATTTGGACCACTAAACCTAACCCTCCCGGGGTTTGATGGGGGGGATTCATGAGGTGTCAGGGTCAATAATCTTTGACATTGACCTGACACGTAACCCTATACCAATTAAAAAGTTAGCGACCCTCTTGAAAATTTCACATATTGGGTACCCACCTAGGGTACATATTTGCCCATACATAAATGAAGCTAATTTCAGTGACCTTCATAGCGATTCTAAATATCGGTCAATTTTGGGTATCTTGGTCTCAAAAGATGCCCACCCACGGGAGGTAGACACATGGATTTACTCATGGGCACCAACTTCCATATAAGGAAGTTATGCCAATTTTACAGGCCAAATTGTTATATAGTTTTCGGTCCAAATCGAGTTTATACGGAAATTCTTGAATACTTTCACAATATCTCTACAAATTACCGTATTTCACGAATATAATTAACATGCTTATAAAGTTTGATTCAATATCTATCGATTCCATATTGTACACAAGTACTGGGTTCGAACTCTACGGTGGTCCGAGCTCGAACTTTGGTACCACCTCGGGGACCGAAAATATACATTTTTCAGTGTATTCTGGTGTCGCTAGGACCTTATTTCCGGTTTAGGGTCAGGAATTGTGCATGCAATTGTTGTCACAAATTCGTTTTACACATTCATGGCAATTTTAGAAAAATCAGACAGTTTGTCCGTCTGTACGACCTAATATATATGTCTGCGTCTGGAAAAGTCGGAGCTTTTTTTCACCAGATTTAGGGAGTGGTTGGGTTATAACCGTATATCTTTCTTATTAATTATGACTAAGAACTTATATTCACATATATGTTAGAGGTAAGTATGGGCCTCAATTAAATATGGGCAATAACTCTATATAATATTCCGTTTTTGAGTTACGTCCCTTGAAAATATTTATTTATTGAAAATCAAGTTTTTCACCAAAGTTTGTTTATCATATCTCCTTTAATTATTAACTTATCTTTATGAAATAAACTGATAAATAAAGTATTTCATCATGGAATTAAGGAAATATAAACATCTATTGAGTGACTACATGTTTCCAGGGGGTCAAACTTGATACATGTGATTTCACCAAATATGGACATTCAGCCGGTCATAAAACATTTAGATATAGAATTAAGTATACACATATAGAACAATTTCTATTGTATTCATCTAGACGAACAAAATGATGTGTCACTTGCCATGTTTACGCGAAAAAATCACGTAAGGGTATACCCTTGCGAACATTTTTTGGAAAAAAATAATTTCTCTCCGATTTTGCTAGTTTCTTCTGAAATAATAGTTCAATCTAATACAACGTTCGGAATGTCTTCAGACATACCAATATAAACATGTAAATATTTCTTATTAATCTTTTACGGAGGTAGGGGTACATGTTTTTATGAAAATTTAGACATATTAACCCCTAAAATCATTATTTATTGTCCAATATTGATCAAACATGCATATAATTAAAGGAATTTCATAGTACAATGCAAGTAGATACCTAACTTAGTTGTCCTGAGTCTCTCAGAATGAATATGGGCATTTTTGTATGACAGATGTCAATAAAACCCAAAGAAATTCAGTTTATCCAGTTATTTCGACAGACATATTAACCCCTAAAATCATTATTTATTGTCCAATATTGATCAAACATGCATATAATTAAAGGACTTTAATAGTACAATTCACATAGACACCTATCTTAGTTGTTCTGAGTCTCTCAGAATGAATATGGGCATTTTTGTATGACAGATGTCAATAAAACCCAAAGAAATTCAGTTTATCCGGTTATTTCGACAGACATATTAACCCCTAAAATCATTATTTATTGTCCAATATTGATCAAACATGCATATAATTAAAGGAATTTCATAGTACAATGCACATAGATACCTAACTTAGTGGTCCTGAGTCTCTCAGAATGAATATGGGCATTTTTGTATGACAGATGTCAATAAAAAACAAAGAAATTCAGTTTATCCAGTTATTTCAACAGACATATTAACCCCTAAAATCATTATTTATTATCCAATATTGATCAAACATGCATATAATTAAAGGAATGTCATAGTACAATGCACACAGATACCTAACTTAGTTGTTCTGAGTCTGTCAGAATGAATATGGGCATTTTTGTATGACAGATTCAATAAAAACCAAAGAAATTCAGTTTATCCAGTTATATTGACAGACATATTAACCCCTAAAATCATTATTTATTGTCCAATATTGATCAAACATGCATATAATTAAAGGAATTCCATAGTACAATGCACATAGATACCTAACTTAGTGGTCCTGAGTCTCTCAGAATGAATATGGGCATTTTTGTATGACAGATGTCAATAAAAACCAAACAAATTCAGTTTATCCAGTTATTTCAACAGACATATTAACACCTAAAATCATTGTTTAT
Organism: Mactromeris polynyma; assembly: GCA_032209605.1. Taxonomy (NCBI): domain Eukaryota; kingdom Metazoa; phylum Mollusca; class Bivalvia; order Venerida; family Mactridae; genus Mactromeris; species Mactromeris polynyma. The sequence continues at coordinate 1,601,879 of JASFXZ010000054.1, forward strand.
TCTCCAATATTGATCAAACATGCATATAATTAAAGGATTTTCATAGTACAATGCACATAGACACCTAACTTAGTTGTCCTGAGTCTCTCAGAATGAATATGGGCATTTTTGTATGACAGACGTCAATAAAACCCAAAGAAATTCAGTTTATCCGGTTATTTCGACAGACATATTAACCCCTAAAATCATTATTTATTGTCCAATATTGATCAAACATGCATATAATTAAAGGAATTTCATAGTACAATGCACATAGATACCTAACTCAGTTGTCCTGAGTCTCTCAGAATGAATATGGGCATTTTTGTATGACAGATATCAATAAAAAACAAAGAAATTCAGTTTATCCAGTTATTTCGACAGACATATTAACCCCTAAAATCATTATTTATTGTCCAATATTGATCAAACATGCATATAATTAAAGAAATTTCATAGTACAATGCACATAGATACCTAACTTAGTGGTCCTGAGTCTCTCAGAATGAATATGGGCATTTTTGTATGACAGATGTCAATAAAAACCAAAGAAATTCAGTTTATCCAGTTATATTGACAGACATATTAACCCCTAAAATCATTATTTATTGTCCAATATTGATCAAACATGCATATAATTAAAGGATTTTCATAGTACAATGCACATAGACACCTAACTTAGTTGTCCTGAGTCTCTCAGAATGAATATGGGCATTTTTGTATGACAGATGTCAATAAAACCCAAAGAAATTCAGTTTATCCGGTTATTTCAACAGACATATAAACCCCTAAAATCATTATTTATTGTCCAATATTGATCAAACATGCATATAATTAAAGGAATTTCATAGTACAATGCACATAGATACCTAACTCAGTTGTCCTGAGTCTCTCAGAATGAATATGGGCATTTTTGTATGACAGATGTCAATAAAAACCAAAGAAATTCAGTTTATCCAGTTATTTCGACAGACATATTAACCCCTAAAATCATTATTTATTGTCCAATATTGATCAAACATGCATATAATTCAAGGAATTTCATAGTACAATGCACATAGATACCTAACTTAGTTGTTCTGAGTCTCTCAGAATGAATATGGGCATTTTTGTATGACAGATGTCAATAAAAAACAAAGAAATTCAGTTTATCCAGTTATTTCGACAGACATATTAACCCCTAAAATCATTATTTATTGTCCAATATTGATCAAACATGCATATAATTAAAGGAATTTCATAGTACAATGCACATAGATACCTAACTCAGTTGTCCTGAGTCTCTCAGAATGAATATGGGCATTTTTGTATGACAGATGTCAATAAAAACCAAAGAAATTCAGTTTATCCAGTTATTTCGACAGACATATTAACCCCTAAAATCATTATTTATTGTCCAATATTGATCAAACATGCATATAATTAAAGGAATTTCATAGTACAATGCACATAGATACCTAACTCAGTTGTCCTGAGTCTCTCAGAATGAATATGGGCATTTTTGTATGACAGATGTCAATAAAAACCAAAGAAATTCAGTTTATCCAGTTATTTCGACAGACATATTAACCCCTAAAATCATTATTTATTGTCCAATATTGATCAAACATGCATATAATTCAAGGAATTTCATAGTACAATGCACATAGATACCTAACTTAGTTGTTCTGAGTCTCTCAGAATGAATATGGGCATTTTTGTATGACAGATGTCAATAAAAAACAAAGAAATTCAGTTTATCCAGTTATTTCGACAGACATATTAACCCCTAAAATCATTATTTTATTGTCCAATATTGATCAAACATGCATATAATTAAAGAAATTTCATAGTACAATGCACATAGATACCTAACTTAGTGGTCCTGAGTCTCTCAGAATGAATATGGGCATTTTTGTATGACAGATGTCAATAAAAACCAAAGAAATTCAGTTTATCCAGTTATATTGACAGACATATTAACCCCTAAAATCATTATTTATTGTCCAATATTGATCAAACATGCATATAATTAAAGGAATTTCATAGTACAATGCACATAGATACCTAACTCAGTTGTCCTGAGTCTCTCAGAATGAATATGGGCATTTTTGTATGACAGATGTCAATAAAAACCAAACAAATTCAGTTTATCCAGTTATTTCAACAGACATATTAACACCTAAAATCATTATTTATTCTCCAATATTGATCAAACATGCATATAATTAAAGGATTTTCATAGTACAATGCACATAGACACCTAACTTAGTTGTCCTGAGTCTCTCAGAATGAATATGGGCATTTTTGTATGACAGACGTCAATAAAACCCAAAGAAATTCAGTTTATCCGGTTATTATGACAGACATATTAACCCCTAAAATCATTATTTATTGTCCAATATTGATCAAACATGCATATTATTAAAGGAATTTCATAGTACAACGCACATAGATACCTAATTCAGTTGTCCTGAGTCTCTCAGAATGAATATGGGCATTTTTGTATGACAGATGTCAATAAAAAACAAAGAAATTCAGTTTATCCAGTTATTTCGACAGACATATTAACCCCTAAAATCATTATTTATTGTCCAATATTGATCAAACATGCATATAATTAAAAAAATTTCATAGTACAATGCACATAGATACCTAACTTAGTGGTTCTGAGTCTCTCAGAATGAATATGGGCATTTTTGTATGACAGATGTCAATAAAAACCAAAGAAATTCAGTTTATCCAGTTATATTGACAGACATATTAACCCCTAAAATCATTATTTATTGTCCAATATTGATCAAACATGCATATAATTAAAGGATTTTCATAGTACAATGCACATAGACACCTAACTTAGTTGTCCTGAGTCTCTCAGAATGAATATGGGCATTTTTGTATGACAGATGTCAATAAAACCCAAAGAAATTCAGTTTATCCGGTTATTTCAACAGACATATAAACCCCTAAAATCATTATTTATTGTCCAATATTGATCAAACATGCATATAATTAAAGGAATTTCATAGTACAATGCACATAGATACCTAACTCAGTTGTCCTGAGTCTCTCAGAATGAATATGGGCATTTTTGTATGACAGATGTCAATAAAAACCAAAGAAATTCAGTTTATCCAGTCATTTCGACAGACATATTAACCCCTAAAATCATTATTTATTGTCCAATATTGATCAAACATGCATATAATTCAAGGAATTTCATAGTACAATGCACATAGATACCTAACTTAGTTGTTCTGAGTCTCTCAGAATGAATATGGGCATTTTTGTATGACAGATGTCAATAAAAACCAAAGAAATTCAGTTTATCCAGTTATTTCGACAGACATATTAACCCCTAAAATCATTATTTTATTGTCCAATATTGATCAAACATGCATATAATTCAAGGAATTTCATAGTACAATGCACATAGATACCTAACTTAGTTGTTCTGAGTCTCTCAGAATGAATATGGGCATTTTTGTATGACAGATGTCAATAAAAAACAAAGAAATTCAGTTTATCCAGTTATTTCGACAGACATATTAACCCCTAAAATCATTATTTTATTGTCCAATATTGATCAAACATGCATATAATTAAAGAAATTTCATAGTACAATGCACATAGATACCTAACTTAGTGGTCCTGAGTCTCTCAGAATGAATATGGGCATTTTTGTATGACAGATGTCAATAAAAACCAAAGAAATTCAGTTTATCCAGTTATATTGACAGACATATTAACCCCTAAAATCATTATTTATTGTCCAATATTGATCAAACATGCATATAATTCAAGGAATTTCATAGTACAATGCACATAGATACCTAACTTAGTTGTTCTGAGTCTCTCAGAATGAATATGGGCATTTTTGTATGACAGATGTCAATAAAAAACAAAGAAATTCAGTTTATCCAGTTATTTCGACAGACATATTAACCCCTAAAATCATTATTTTATTGTCCAATATTGATCAAACATGCATATAATTAAAGAAATTTCATAGTACAATGCACATAGATACCTAACTTAGTGGTCCTGAGTCTCTCAGAATGAATATGGGCATTTTTGTATGACAGATGTCAATAAAAACCAAAGAAATTCAGTTTATCCAGTTATATTGACAGACATATTAACCCCTAAAATCATTATTTATTGTCCAATATTGATCAAACATGCATATAATTAAAGGAATTTCATAGTACAATGCACATAGATACCTAACTCAGTTGTCCTGAGTCTCTCAGAATGAATATGGGCATTTTTGTATGACAGATGTCAATAAAAACCAAAGAAATTCAGTTTATCCAGTTATTTCAACAGACATATTAACACCTAAAATCATTATTTATTCTCCAATATTGATCAAACATGCATATAATTAAAGGATTTTCATAGTACAATGCACATAGACACCTAACTTAGTTGTCCTGAGTCTCTCAGAATGAATATGGGCATTTTTGTATGACAGACGTCAATAAAACCCAAAGAAATTCAGTTTATCCGGTTATTATGACAGACATATTAACCCCTAAAATCATTATTTATTGTCCAATATTGATCAAACATGCATATTATTAAAGGAATTTCATAGTACAATGCACATAGATACCTAATTCAGTTGTCCTGAGTCTCTCAGAATGAATATGGGCATTTTTGTATGACAGATGTCAATAAAAAACAAAGAAATTCAGTTTATCCAGTTATTTCGACAGACATATTAACCCCTAAAATCATTATTTATTGTCCAATATTGATCAAACATGCATATAATTAAAAATATTTCATAGTACAATGCACATAGATACCTAACTTAGTGGTTCTGAGTCTCTCAGAATGAATATGGGCATTTTTGTATGACAGATGTCAATAAAAACCAAAGAAATTCAGTTTATCCAGTTATATTGACAGACATATTAACCCCTAAAATCATTATTTATTGTCCAATATTGATCAAACATGCATATAATTAAAGGATTTTCATAGTACAATGCACATAGACACCTAACTTAGTTGTCCTGAGTCTCTCAGAATGAATATGGGCATTTTTGTATGACAGATGTCAATAAAACCCAAAGAAATTCAGTTTATCCGGTTATTTCAACAGACATATAAACCCCTAAAATCATTATTTATTGTCCAATATTGATCAAACATGCATATAATTAAAGGAATTTCATAGTACAATGCACATAGATACCTAACTCAGTTGTCCTGAGTCTCTCAGAATGAATATGGGCATTTTTGTATGACAGATGTCAATAAAAACCAAAGAAATTCAGTTTATCCAGTCATTTCGACAGACATATTAACCCCTAAAATCATTATTTATTGTCCAATATTGATCAAACATGCATATAATTCAAGGAATTTCATAGTACAATGCACATAGATACCTAACTTAGTTGTTCTGAGTCTCTCAGAATGAATATGGGCATTTTTGTATGACAGATGTCAATAAAAACCAAAGAAATTCAGTTTATCCAGTTATTTCGACAGACATATTAACCCCTAAAATCATTATTTTATTGTCCAATATTGATCAAACATGCATATAATTAAAGAAATTTCATAGTACAATGCACATAGATACCTAACTTAGTTGTCCTGAGTCTCTCAGAATGAATATGGGCATTTTTGTATGACAGACGTCAATAAAACCCAAAGAAATTCATTTTATCCGGTTATTTCGACAGACATATTAACCCCTAAAATCATTATTTATTGTCCAATATTGATCAAACATGCATATAATTAAAGGAATTTCATAGTACAATGCACATAGATACCTAACTCAGTTGTCCTGAGTCTCTCAGAATGAATATGGGCATTTTTGTATGACAGATGTCAATAAAAAACAAAGAAATTCAGTTTATCCAGTTATTTCGACAGACATATTAACCCCTAAAATCATTATTTATTGTCCAATATTGATCAAACATGCATATAATTCAAGGAATTTCATAGTACAATGCACATAGATACCTAACTTAGTTGTTCTGAGTCTCTCAGAATGAATATGGGCATTTTTGTATGACAGATGTCAATAAAAAACAAAGAAATTCAGTTTATCCAGTTATTTCGACAGACATATTAACCCCTAAAATCATTATTTATTGTCCAATATTGATCAAACATGCATATAATTAAAGGAATTTCATAGTACAATGCACATAGATACCTAACTCAGTTGTCCTGAGTCTCTCAGAATGAATATGGGCATTTTTGTATGACAGATGTCAATAAAAACCAAAGAAATTCAGTTTATCCAGTTATTTCGACAGACATATTAACCCCTAAAATCATTATTTATTGTCCAATATTGATCAAACATGCATATAATTAAAGGAATTTCATAGTACAATGCACATAGATACCTAACTCAGTTGTCCTGAGTCTCTCAGAATGAATATGGGCATTTTTGTATGACAGATGTCAATAAAAACCAAAGAAATTCAGTTTATCCAGTTATTTCGACAGACATATTAACCCCTAAAATCATTATTTATTGTCCAATATTGATCAAACATGCATATAATTCAAGGAATTTCATAGTACAATGCACATAGATACCTAACTTAGTTGTTCTGAGTCTCTCAGAATGAATATGGGCATTTTTGTATGACAGATGTCAATAAAAAACAAAGAAATTCAGTTTATCCAGTTATTTCGACAGACATATTAACCCCTAAAATCATTATTTTATTGTCCAATATTGATCAAACATGCATATAATTAAAGAAATTTCATAGTACAATGCACATAGATACCTAACTTAGTGGTCCTGAGTCTCTCAGAATGAATATGGGCATTTTTGTATGACAGATGTCAATAAAAACCAAAGAAATTCAGTTTATCCAGTTATATTGACAGACATATTAACCCCTAAAATCATTATTTATTGTCCAATATTGATCAAACATGCATATAATTAAAGGAATTTCATAGTACAATGCACATAGATACCTAACTCAGTTGTCCTGAGTCTCTCAGAATGAATATGGGCATTTTTGTATGACAGATGTCAATAAAAACCAAACAAATTCAGTTTATCCAGTTATTTCAACAGACATATTAACACCTAAAATAATTATTTATTCTCCAATATTGATCAAACATGCATATAATTAAAGGATTTTCATAGTACAATGCACATAGACACCTAACTTAGTTGTCCTGAGTCTCTCAGAATGAATATGGGCATTTTTGTATGACAGACGTCAATAAAACCCAAAGAAATTCAGTTTATCCGGTTATTATGACAGACATATTAACCCCTAAAATCATTATTTATTGTCCAATATTGATCAAACATGCATATTATTAAAGGAATTTCATAGTACAACGCACATAGATACCTAATTCAGTTGTCCTGAGTCTCTCAGAATGAATATGGGCATTTTTGTATGACAGATGTCAATAAAAAACAAAGAAATTCAGTTTATCCAGTTATTTCGACAGACATATTAACCCCTAAAATCATTATTTATTGTCCAATATTGATCAAACATGCATATAATTAAAAAAATTTCATAGTACAATGCACATAGATACCTAACTTAGTGGTTCTGAGTCTCTCAGAATGAATATGGGCATTTTTGTATGACAGATGTCAATAAAAACCAAAGAAATTCAGTTTATCCAGTTATATTGACAGACATATTAACCCCTAAAATCATTATTTATTGTCCAATATTGATCAAACATGCATATAATTAAAGGATTTTCATAGTACAATGCACATAGACACCTAACTTAGTTGTCCTGAGTCTCTCAGAATGAATATGGGCATTTTTGTATGACAGATGTCAATAAAACCCAAAGAAATTCAGTTTATCCGGTTATTTCAACAGACATATAAACCCCTAAAATCATTATTTATTGTCCAATATTGATCAAACATGCATATAATTAAAGGAATTTCATAGTACAATGCACATAGATACCTAACTCAGTTGTCCTGAGTCTCTCAGAATGAATATGGGCATTTTTGTATGACAGATGTCAATAAAAACCAAAGAAATTCAGTTTATCCAGTCATTTCGACAGACATATTAACCCCTAAAATCATTATTTATTGTCCAATATTGATCAAACATGCATATAATTCAAGGAATTTCATAGTACAATGCACATAGATACCTAACTTAGTTGTTCTGAGTCTCTCAGAATGAATATGGGCATTTTTGTATGACAGATGTCAATAAAAACCAAAGAAATTCAGTATATCCAGTTATTTCGACAGACATATTAACCCCTAAAATCATTATTTTATTGTCCAATATTGATCAAACATGCATATAATTCAAGGAATTTCATAGTACAATGCACATAGATACCTAACTTAGTTGTTCTGAGTCTCTCAGAATGAATATGGGCATTTTTGTATGACAGATGTCAATAAAAAACAAAGAAATTCAGTTTATCCAGTTATTTCGACAGACATATTAACCCCTAAAATCATTATTTTATTGTCCAATATTGATCAAACATGCATATAATTAAAGAAATTTCATAGTACAATGCACATAGATACCTAACTTAGTGGTCCTGAGTCTCTCAGAATGAATATGGGCATTTTTGTATGACAGATGTCAATAAAAACCAAAGAAATTCAGTTTATCCAGTTATATTGACAGACATATTAACCCCTAAAATCATTATTTATTGTCCAATATTGATCAAACATGCATATAATTAAAGGAATTTCATAGTACAATGCACATAGATACCTAACTCAGTTGTCCTGAGTCTCTCAGAATGAATATGGGCATTTTTGTATGACAGATGTCAATAAAAACCAAAGAAATTCAGTTTATCCAGTTATTTCAACAGACATATTAACACCTAAAATCATTATTTATTCTCCAATATTGATCAAACATGCATATAATTAAAGGATTTTCATAGTACAATGCACATAGACACCTAACTTAGTTGTCCTGAGTCTCTCAGAATGAATATGGGCATTTTTGTATGACAGACGTCAATAAAACCCAAAGAAATTCAGTTTATCCGGTTATTATGACAGACATATTAACCCCTAAAATCATTATTTATTGTCCAATATTGATCAAACATGCATATTATTAAAGGAATTTCATAGTACAATGCACATAGATACCTAATTCAGTTGTCCTGAGTCTCTCAGAATGAATATGGGCATTTTTGTATGACAGATGTCAATAAAAAACAAAGAAATTCAGTTTATCCAGTTATTTCGACAGACATATTAACCCCTAAAATCATTATTTATTGTCCAATATTGATCAAACATGCATATAATTAAAAAAAATTCATAGTACAATGCACATAGATACCTAACTTAGTTGTTCTGAGTCTCTCAGAATGAATATGGGCATTTTTGTATGACAGATGTCAATAAAAAACAAAGAAATTCAGTTTATCCAGTTATTTCGACAGACATATAAACCCCTAAAATCATTATTTATTGTCCAATATTGATCAAACATGCATATAATTAAAGGAATTTCATAGTACAATGCACATAGATACCTAACTCAGTTGTCCTGAGTCTCTCAGAATGAATATGGGCATTTTTGTATGACAGATGTCAATAAAAACCAAAGAAATTCAGTTTATCCAGTCATTTCGACAGACATATTAACCCCTAAAATCATTATTTATTGTCCAATATTGATCAAACATGCATATAATTCAAGGAATTTCATAGTACAATGCACATAGATACCTAACTCAGTTGTCCTGAGTCTCTCAGAATGAATATGGGCATTTTTGTATGACAGATGTCAATAAAAACCAAACAAATTCAGTTTATCCAGTTATTTCAACAGACATATTAACACCTAAAATAATTATTTATTCTCCAATATTGATCAAACATGCATATAATTAAAGGATTTTCATAGTACAATGCACATAGACACCTAACTTAGTTGTCCTGAGTCTCTCAGAATGAATATGGGCATTTTTGTATGACAGACGTCAATAAAACCCAAAGAAATTCAGTTTATCCGGTTATTATGACAGACATATTAACCCCTAAAATCATTATTTATTGTCCAATATTGATCAAACATGCATATTATTAAAGGAATTTCATAGTACAACGCACATAGATACCTAATTCAGTTGTCCTGAGTCTCTCAGAATGAATATGGGCATTTTTGTATGACAGATGTCAATAAAAAACAAAGAAATTCAGTTTATCCAGTTATTTCGACAGACATATTAACCCCTAAAATCATTATTTATTGTCCAATATTGATCAAACATGCATATAATTAAAAAAATTTCATAGTACAATGCACATAGATACCTAACTTAGTGGTTCTGAGTCTCTCAGAATGAATATGGGCATTTTTGTATGACAGATGTCAATAAAAACCAAAGAAATTCAGTTTATCCAGTTATATTGACAGACATATTAACCCCTAAAATCATTATTTATTGTCCAATATTGATCAAACATGCATATAATTAAAGGATTTTCATAGTACAATGCACATAGACACCTAACTTAGTTGTCCTGAGTCTCTCAGAATGAATATGGGCATTTTTGTATGACAGATGTCAATAAAACCCAAAGAAATTCAGTTTATCCGGTTATTTCAACAGACATATAAACCCCTAAAATCATTATTTATTGTCCAATATTGATCAAACATGCATATAATTAAAGGAATTTCATAGTACAATGCACATAGATACCTAACTCAGTTGTCCTGAGTCTCTCAGAATGAATATGGGCATTTTTGTATGACAGATGTCAATAAAAACCAAAGAAATTCAGTTTATCCAGTCATTTCGACAGACATATTAACCCCTAAAATCATTATTTATTGTCCAATATTGATCAAACATGCATATAATTCAAGGAATTTCATAGTACAATGCACATAGATACCTAACTTAGTTGTTCTGAGTCTCTCAGAATGAATATGGGCATTTTTGTATGACAGATGTCAATAAAAACCAAAGAAATTCAGTATATCCAGTTATTTCGACAGACATATTAACCCCTAAAATCATTATTTTATTGTCCAATATTGATCAAACATGCATATAATTCAAGGAATTTCATAGTACAATGCACATAGATACCTAACTTAGTTGTTCTGAGTCTCTCAGAATGAATATGGGCATTTTTGTATGACAGATGTCAATAAAAAACAAAGAAATTCAGTTTATCCAGTTATTTCGACAGACATATTAACCCCTAAAATCATTATTTTATTGTCCAATATTGATCAAACATGCATATAATTTAAGAAATTTCATAGTACAATGCACATAGATACCTAACTTAGTGGTCCTGAGTCTCTCAGAATGAATATGGGCATTTTTGTATGACAGATGTCAATAAAAACCAAAGAAATTCAGTTTATCCAGTTATATTGACAGACATATTAACCCCTAAAATCATTATTTATTGTCCAATATTGATCAAACATGCATATAATTAAAGGAATTTCATAGTACAATGCACATAGATACCTAACTCAGTTGTCCTGAGTCTCTCAGAATGAATATGGGCATTTTTGTATGACAGATGTCAATAAAAACCAAAGAAATTCAGTTTATCCAGTTATTTCGACAGATATTATT
>JASFXZ010000055.1:0-260933 GCA_032209605.1 Mactromeris polynyma
CATTCAAATAGTAAATATAGCACATTATATATTAATTTTAGGTCAATATATGCAACAATGAACTCAAATATACCCATACATTGCATTCAAAGTGGAAAATTGTGCATATTCTTTAGGTATATTAGGTCTATACAATCAACATGTGAACTGTATTTTCCTCAGTAATTGCATTCAAAATAGTACATATAACACATTATATTTGAATTCTAGTTCAATATATTCCAAAATGAACTCAAATATACCAATAAAATGCATTGAAAGTGGGAATTAGTGCATATTCTTTAGGTTTATTAAGTCAATATAATCAAAATGTGAACTATATTTTCCTCACTAATTGCATTCAAAACAGTAAATATAAGATTGTATATATGAATTTGACTGATATGTCATGTTGTATTTTTGGGGACCAGAGCATAACAATATTTCGAATGAGACACTGTAATTACAGCCTTCAAATTATTCAAGTAATCTGATCATATAGCCTAGATGTCTGAAATTCTTATTAATTAATGAAATTTAAATACTAATATGATTACAACATTCTATACAGAATCATTTAATACTTGAATTATGGTGTAACTATCTAATTTATATTGCTTTTTTCAAACCCATCTCATATCTTTAAAGTTAATTTATAACTCTTTTAGCAAACCTTAGCACGCATGAAGCTGTATGGTTATGTGGTTCTTTTTTTTGTTCACTTTTAACCTTCTGTATTTCATAGTATAAATCATAAGATGCTTAAATGAATGGTTGTCTAAACATGTAACGAATTTATATTCACTGTACCTCAAAGTATTCAAACTGAACTAGAGGTAGGTTCTAATATACACTTCGCCTTGCATTACAATAACTAGGACCGACAATTCGGCCCCGCAAATACCGTGATACAGCCGGATAATATGGTCAAAGTGTTTATTTCCAACGAGTGAGGGTATTTTCTTTATTTCCAACGAGTGAGAACCGGTTAAATGTTTAAAATTCGGCGTGTTTTTCGGAGCTCCGTCCACCATGCGCAGATACAAATGTGACTTCACGATTTTTCCCCTCAAAGTTTGCGAGCCCGGTCATTGATATTACAGGCGTCTAAAATGTCAAAACGCACACTTATTAAAGTACAAAATGTACTTGTATTTCAAGTATTTCAAATATCTCTCCGATGTTGCAACTGTAGTCGTTACTTTTCTTTGTTACTCGGCAAAAACCTGAAACTTAAGTATCCGTTATAATTCCGGGCCCTGACGTTAACGTACATGCGGACTATATTACAAGTCTAGAGATAAGAATGGTGACAGACACATACAAAGAATCATGTCGATGAGTCTAAAGTAATGCAATAATACAGACTATATAAAACTAGATATAATTATACCCCAACGAGAGGGGTACATTGGGGTATATGCAAAAATAAACTCAAATATACCAATGAACTGCATTCAAAGTGGAAAATTGTGCATATTCTTTAGGTATATTAGATCCATACAATCAACATATGAACTGCATTTTCCTCACTTATTGCATTTAAAACAGTGAATATAACATATTACACATGCATTTTAGTTCAATATATTCAAACATGAACTCTAATACACCCATATATTGCATTCAAAGTGGAAAATTGTGCATATTCTTTAGGTATATTAGGTCCAAACAAGCAACATATGAACTGTATTTTCCTCAGTTATTGCATTCAAAATAGTAAATATAACACAAAATATATGAATTTTAGGTCAATGTATGCAAAAATGAACTCAAATATACCCATATATTGCATTCAAAGTGGAAAATTGTGCATATTCTTTAGGTATATTAGGTCTATAAAATCAACATGTGAACTGTATTTTCCTCAGTTATTGCATTCAAAATAGTAAATATAACACAAAATATATGAATTTTAGGTCAATGTAAGCAAAAATGAACTCAAATATACCCATATATTGCATTCAAAGTGGAAAATTGTGCATATTCTTTAGGTATATTAGATCCATACAATCAACATATCCACTGTATTTTCCTCACTTATTGCATTTAAAACAGTGAATATAACATTTTCATATGAATTTTAGGTCAATGCATGCAAAAATGAACTCAAATATACCCATATATTGCATTCAAAATGGAAAATTGAGCATATTCTTTAGGTATATTAGGTCCATACAATCAACATATGAACTGTATTTTCCTCACTAATTGCATTTAAAACAGTGAATATAACATATTACATATGAATTTAAGGTCAATACATGCAACAATGAACTCAAATATACCCATTTATTGCATTTAAAGTGGAAAATTGTGCATATTCTTTAGGTGTATTAGGCCCATACAAGCAACTTGTGAACTGTATTTTCCTCACTTATTGCATTTAAAACAGTGAATATAACTTATTACATATGAATTTTAGTTCAATATATTCAAAAATAAACTCAAATATACCAATGAACTGCATTCAAAGTGGAAAATTGTGCATATTCCTTAGGTATATTATGTCCATACAATCAACATATGAACTGTTTTTTCCTCAGTAATTGCATTCAAAATAGTAAATATAACACAATATATATGAATTTAAGGTCAATATATGCAAAAATGAACTCTAATATACCCATATATTGCATTCAAAGTGGAAATTGTGAATATTTTTTAGGTATATTAGGCCTATATAATCAGTAGGTGAACTCTATTCTCCTCACTAATTGCATTCAAAACAGTGAATATAACTTATTACATATTAATTTTAATTCAATATATTCAAAAATAAACTCAAATATACCAATGAGCTGCATTCAAAGTGGAATATTTTGCATATCCTTTAGGAATTATAGGTCAATATAATCAACAGTTGAACTCAATTTTCCTCACTTATTGCATTTAAAACAGTGAATATAACATATTACATATGAATTTTTGTTCAATATATTAAAACATGAACTCTAATACACCCATAAATTGCATTCAAAGTGGAAAATTTTGCATACTATTTGGGTATATTAGGTCCATACAATCAACATATGAACTGTATTTTCCTCAGTAATTGCATTCAAAATAGTAAATATAACACAAAATAAATGAATTTTAGGTCAATGTATGCAAAAATGAACTCAAATATACCAATATATTGCATTCAAAGTGGAAAATTGTGCATATTCTTTAGGTATATTAGATCCATACAATCAACATATGAACTGTATTTTCCTCACTTATTGCATTTAAAACAGTGAATATAACATATAACATATGAATTTTAGGCCAATACATGCAAAAATGAACTCAGATATACCCATATATTGCATTCAAAAAGGAAAATTGAGCATATTCTTTAGGTATATTAGGTCCATAAAATCAACATATGAACTGTATTTTCCTCACTAATTGCATTTAAAACAGTGAATACAACATATTACATATGAATTTTAGGTCAATACATGCAAAAATGAACTCAAATATACCCATATATTGCATTCAAAGTGGTAATTGTGCATATTCTTTGGTATATTAGGTCTATATAATCAATAGGGTAACTCTATTTTCCTCACAAATTGCATTCAAAACAGTGAATATAACATATTACATATTAATTTTAGGTCAATACATGCAACAATGAACTCAATACACCCATATATTGCATTCAAAGTGGAACATTGTGCATATTCTTTAGGTATAATAGGTCCAAACAAGTATCATATGAACTGTATTTTCCTCAGTAATTGCATTCAAAATAGTTAATATAACACAAAATATATGAATTTTAGGTCAATGTATGCAAAAATGAACTCAAATATACCAATATATTGCATTCAAGTGGAAAATTGTGCATATTCTTTAGGTATATTAGATCCATACAATCAACATATGAACTGTATTTTCCTCACTTATTGCATTTAAAACAGTGAATATAACTTATAACATATGAATTTTAGGTCAATACATGCAAAAATGAACTCAAATATACCCATATATTGCATTCAAAGAGGAAAATTGAGCATATTCTTTAGGTATATTAGGTCCATAAAATTAACATATGAACTGTATTTTCCTCACTAATTGCATTTAAAATAGTGAATATAACACAAAATATATGAATTTTAGGTCAATATATTCAAACATGAACACTAATACACCCATAAATTGCATTCAAAGTGGAAAATTGTGCATATTCTTTAGGTATAATAGGTCCAAACAAGCATCATATGAACTGTATTTTCCTCAGTAATTGCATTCAAAATAGTTAATATAACACAAAATATATGAATTTTAGGTCAATGTATGCAAAAATGAACTCAAATATACCCATATATTGCATTCAAAGTGGGAATTGTGCATATTCTTTGGTATATTAGGTCTATATAATCAATAGGGTAACCCTATTTTCCTCACAAATTGCATTCAAAACAGTAAATATAACTTATTACATATGAATTTTAGTTCAATATATTCAAAAATAAACTCAAATATACCAATGAACTGCATTCAAATTGGAATATTTTGCATATTCTTTAGGTATATTAGATCAATACAATCAACAGGTGAACTCTATTTTCCTTACTAAATGCATTTAAAACAGTGAATATAACTTATTACATATGAATTGTAGGTCAATATATGCAAAAATGAACTCAAATATACCCATATATTGCATTCAAAGTGGAAAATTGTGCATATTCCTTTGGTATATTAGGTCCATACAATCAACATATGAAATGTTTTATCCTCAGTAATTGCATTCAAAATAGTAAATATAACACAATATATGAATTTAAGGTCAATATATGCAAAAATGAACTCTAATATACCCATATATTGCATTCAAAGTGGAAATTGTGCATATTATTTAGGTATATTAGGCCAATATAATCAATAGGTGAACTCTATTATCCTCACTAATTGCATTCAAAACAGTGAATATAACTTATTACATATGAATTTTAGGTCAATATATGCAAAAATGAACTCAAATATACCCATATATTGCATTCAAAGTGGAATATTTTGCATATTCTTTAGGTATAATAGGTCAATATAATCAACAGGTAAACTCTATTTTCCTCACTAATTGCATTTAAAACAGTGAATATAACATATTACATATGAATTTTAGGTCAATACATGCAACAATGAACTCAATACACCCATATATTGCATTCAAAGTGGACAATTGTGCATATTCTTTAGGTGTATTAGGCCCATACAATCAACTTTTGAACTGTATTTTCCTCACTAATTGCATTCAAATAGTAAATATTGCACATTATTTATGAATTTTAGGTCAATATATGCAAAAATGAACTGAAATATACCCATACATTGCATTCAAAGTGGAATATATGAATCTTAGGTCAATACATGCAAAAATGAACTCAAATATACCCATATATTGCATTCAAAGTGGAAAATTGTGCATATTCTTTAGGTATATTAGGTCCATACAATCAACATATGAACTGTATTTTCCTCACTAATTGCATTTAAAACAGTGAATATAACATATTACATATGAATTTTAGGTCAATACATGCAACAATGAACTCAATACACCCATATATTGCATTCAAAGTGGAACATTGTGCATATTCTTTAGGTATATTAGGTCCATACAATCAACATATGAACTGTATTTTCCTCACTAATTGCATTTGAAACAGTGAATATAACATATTACATATGAATTTAAGGTCAATACATGCAACAATGAACTCAAATATACCCATATATTGCATTCAAAGTGGACAATTGTGCATATTCTTTAGGTGTATTAGGCCCATACAATCAACTTTTGAACTGTATTTTCCTCACTAATTGCATTCAAATAGTAAATATAGCACATTATTTATGAATTTTAGGTCAATATATGCAAAAATGAACTGAAATATACCCATACATTGCATTCAAAGTGGAATATATGAATTTTAGGTCAATACATGCAAAAATGAACTCAAATATACCCATATATTGCATTCAAAGTGGAAAATTGTGCATATTCTTTAGGTATATTAGGTCCATACAATCAACATATGAACTGTATTTTCCTCACTAAGAGCATTTAAAACAGTGAATATAACATATTACATATGAATTTTAGGTCAATACATGCAACAATGAACTCAAATATACCCATATATTGCATTCAAAGTGGAAAATTGTGCATATTCTTTAGGTGTATTTGGCCCATACAATCAACTTGTGAACTGTATTGTCCTCACTAATTGCATTCAAATAGTAAATATAGCACATTATATATTAATTTTAGGTCAAAATATGCAAAAATGAACTCAAATATACCCATGCATTGCATTCAAATGGAATATTGTGCATATTCTTTAGGTATATTAGGTCTATACAATCAACATGTGAACTGTAATTTCCTCAGTAATTGCATTCAAAATAGTACATATAACACATTATATTTGAATTCTAGTTCAATATATTCCAAAATGAACTCAAATATACCAATAAAATGCATTGAAAGTGGGAATTAGTGCATATTCTTTAGGTTTATTAAGTCAATATAATCAAAATGTGAACTATATTTTCCTCACTAATTGCATTCAAAACAGTAAATATAAGATTGTATATATGAATTTGACTGATATGTCATGTTGTATTTTTGGGGACCAGAGCGTAACAATATTTCGAATGAGACACTGTAATTACAGCCTTCAAATTATTCAAGTAATCTGATCATATAGCCTAGATGTCTGAAATTCTTATTAATTAATGAAATTTAAATACTAATATGATTACAACATTCTATACAGAATCATTTTATACTTGAATTATGGTTTAACTATCTAATTTTTATGTTAGATTGCCTTTTTTCAAACCCATCTCATATCTTTAATGTTAAATAATAAATCTTTTAGCAAACCCCAGCATGTTTTAAGCTGTAAGGTTATATGGTTCTTCTTTTTGTTCACTTTTAGTATTCTGTATTTCATATTATAAATCATATGATGCTGAAATGAAGGGTTGTCTAAAAATGTAACTAATTTATATTCGCAGTACCTCAAAGTATTCAAACTGAACTAGATGTAGGTTCTGTTATACACTTCGCCTTGTTTTACAATAATACAAAGAATCATGTCGATGAGTCTAAAGTAATGCAATGGTACAGACTGTATAAAACTAGATATAATTGTACCCCTACGAGAGGGATACATTGATGCTGTACATAAGTACGATATCTTTTATGAGATAAGTTTTATTTTCAAACAACCAGAAGAGCATAGACCCATGTGGTACATATTATCATACGTTTATATAGACATTTACATTACTTATACATTTACACATGTGGTGCATATTAACATACTTTTATATAAACATTATATTGCTTATACATCAATAATACTCAACAGGTGAACTCTATTTTCCTCACTAATTGCATTCAATATAGAAAATATAACTCATTATAGATGTATTTAAGGTCAATATATTCAAAAATGAGCTCATATATACTCACAAATTGTATTGAAAGTGGATATTGTGCATATTCTTTAGGTATCTTAGGTCAATATAATCAACAGGTGAACTATATTTTCCTCACTTATTGCTTTCCAAACAATGAATATGACTCATTATAGAAGTTTTTAAGGTCAATATATTCAAAAATGAACTCAAATATACCAATAAATTGCATTGAAAGTGGGAAATTGTGCATATTCGTTAGGTATATTAGGTCAATATAATCAACAGTTGAACTCTATTTTCCTAACTAATTGCATTCAAAACGGTGAATATAACACATAATATATGAATTTTAGGTCAATATATTCACAAATGAACTCATTTAACCCCATAAATTGCATTGAAAGTGGGAAATTGTACATATTCTTTAGGTATATTAGGTCAATATAATCAACAGATGAACTATATTTGCCTCACTAATTGCATTCAAAATAGTAAATATAACACATTATATATGCATTTTAGGTCAATATATTCAAAAATGAACTCATTTAAACCCATAAATTGCATTCAAAGTGGAAAATTGTGTATATTATTTAGGTATATTAGGTCCATATCATCAAAAGGTGAACTCTTTTTTCCTCACTTATTGCATTCAAAACAGTGAATACTAGTATAACATATTTGTCATATTCTATAGGTATATTAGGTCCATATAAGTAACAGGTGAACTCTGTTTTCCTCACTAATTGCATTTAAAACAGTGAATTACACATTACATATGAATTTAAGGTCAATATATTCAAAATTGAACTCAAATATACCAATAAATTGCATTGAAAGTGGGAAATTGCGCATATTCTTTAGGTACATTAGGTCAATATAATCAACAGGTGAACTCTTTTTTCCTCACTAATTGCATTCAAAACTGTACATATATCATAGAATATGTATTTAAGGCTACAATGCCTGTCAGTAAAAGTCTTAAAGAAATAAACAAAGGACACGTTGATCAAAACGTCATGTTAATTTAATCTATGAATATGAAACTATTATTTTCCGCATGGTTATTATCAACAGGCACTGGCGGTGTAACGTTGCAAAAAATACACTGTATGTGTATCCGGACTAATACATTCGTGTAACAAATGAAGTTGCAATGAAAAGTGGTGGTTGCTACAACACATTTTAATACATTTGTAACTGTGTGTTATCCTAAGGGTACAAAATGCCCAACCCACTTATGTTATATATCATATTCCGTCAAAATACCAGTCGACTCTACCATTTAAAATTCAGTTTTACTGATTTGGTCATGTAATTTCAATTCCATTCTTCATCAGCACAAAGGTATTATGATATTAACAAGTTCAGAAATACATTGGTAGACTTAATTAATAGTTTCTCAAAATTCTTGGAACTACATGTCCGCAACATATAATAGAGTGTCAGTTATTGATGCCATTGATATTACCAGTAATTCAATGAAGACATTATAACTATATTCTTGAAATGATACATATATTGTCCTTGTCATTATCATTTACATCAAATATTTATCATGCTATGAAGAATGTAAATATTTAAGTACTTTTAAAAGAAGTTCATGTACAAAAAAGTATGTGTTTCTTTAAAAGTACATTATAATCATTGTTTGCACAGTTAGTGTATCATTTACAAGCGCAGTATAGAAAACACATGTTAAAATTTGAGTATCATTACAGTATAACATACGCTTATTGCTGTACATGCATACGCCCACTGATTTGAATACACGCGCAATATTATACAACACTGGTTATTCTGAATATGCCCACGAATATTCGCCCATTGATTGGACTACTATGCAGTTCTACATTGGTCATCCTTTCTACACCCTATGCTATACTTCAAATATTTGTCCGCAAAATTTATGTACACTCCTGAAAAGCATTGGTCATTATGTATATAAATATATTGCATTACATGGTCCAATCTTTCTATGACTTCAGCTGGACTATATTTGTAATTCTGTAAATGTATTCACTGGACTGTATTAGTCAATATGTGCATGTCCTCTGCTAGTCTACATTGGTCAATCTACATATAAGTACTTTACCGTACTGCATTCATCATTGTGTATATCTACCCTTCCGGACTGCATTTGTCATTATGTATATGTACTCTACCGGACTGCATTTGTAATTCTGTATTTGTACTCATATACGTATATGTCTCGGGATTATATTTGTAATTCTGTATTTGTGCTCTATTGGACTGCATTTGTCATACTGTATATGTTTTCGACCGGAGTGCATTTGTCATTATGTATATGTACTCTATCGGGCTGCATTTGTCATTATGTATATGTACTCGACCGGACTGCATTTGTCAATATGTATTTGTATTCGACCGGATTGCATTTGTCAATATGTATTTGTATTCGACCGGATTGCATTTGTAATTCTGCATGTGTACTCGACCGGACTGCATTTGTCAATATGTATTTGTATTCGACCGGATTGCATTTGTAATTCTGCATGTGTACTCGAACGGACTGCATTTGTCATAATGTATAATTATGTTTTCGACCGGACTGCATTTGTCGGTATATATATGTACACTACCGGACTGCATTTGTCATTCTGTATTTGTACTCGACCGGACTGCATTTGTCATCATGTACTCTAACGGACTGCATTTGTCATTCTGTATTTGTATTCGACCGGACTGCATTAGACATTCTGTATTTGTACCCGACAGGATTGCATTAGTCATTATGTATATGGACTCCATCGGACTGCATTTGTAATTCTGTATTTGTACTCATATACGTATATTTCTCGGGATTACATTTGAAATGATGTGTATGATTCGTATTCGTCATTCTTAATGTAGCCTACATAATTGGACTGCATCGGTCATTTAGTGTATAGTATTAGTTATACAGGTTGTTGACATGGTATATATGGTGGAATATAACCTGTCTGCGATTCATATAACCCGAGGAGTTAGTCGAGGGTTATATGAATCGCAGACAGGTTATTTTCCCCCATATACCCTGTCAACAACATGTAATACGAATTTATAATACTGCAAATCTATGTTTTCATAAGAATTACGTTAAACAAGCAATGTTTCGATGCCTAGCTCTAGATCTTATAATTAGATCTGGGTATTTTTGCTGTTTTTTGGTTCATAAAATTGTTATAGTGTTTTAGTTATGAATAATATCAGTAATTAAAACGTATTCCTTTTAAAATGTATCGGAAATTACTTACTATAGATCAAAGAACCTGGTATTGTAAGGGGTGTTTTTGGCCCCAATCCAGAAATTGATGTGAATGGAATCAATGAAAGATACAAACCCTCTGCACCAGTGTTGATAAGTTTTTGTTTTTTTAATCAGTTTTGTTACCATGGCAACCATTTATTATTTGTCATGAAAACACAGAAATGTTCACTTGAAATATACAGAAGTTGTTTGACAATATAATGTGTTTTATAAAACAAGTATGAACACATATTGTCGGTGTGTTGCTTTGGTAACCAGGACGTTCTATTGTCCAACATTGGCCAATTTCTGCACAATGACAAGTTAGATAAGCATAAAAAACATGAATACAGCTCATGTAAACAGCTTTTTCAAAAATAAGTCATGTATGTAATGTGGTTTTTAATCAAAAATGTCTATTGAACAGATCTTTGATGATGAATGTTTACATTGATCCAGCCAATGTCATATCTTATTGGTCTGTCTGTCTTCAATCGCCTTCATCACCTCATATGAACTCCTTTCCTGTAAGTGCTCTCTCTTGTCATCCATTTTTTACAGGAATGACACTTTTGTTGCCAATTACCAATTAAGGCACATGCCAAGTAATTCCGACATTATTATTTGTCATGGCAACCACAATGAAACAACACTTTTTCACTGGTGTAAGAGCCTTTAACATATTTTACGCAAGTGACACATACATGTACGTAAGCACATGTTTACTCAGTCATTTTGACATAACACTTAATATGGAAATTTATGCCCTGAATATTTGAGTTATGAGACCACGAACAGGTATTGTATCTGGGCATCTAAAACATGCTTTCCCAGCAGGCGATGTTCAAATACAATGGTGAGAGGTGTGTTATGTTTAATAGAGATATAAACGTATGACCACTGCCTCCATAATTTTGTAGTCTTGTCAACTACATCATATGTTAACATATTTTTTGTTCACTGTAGCATTCAACTTGCATAAGTGATTTGTTTCTGAAATACAGTTAAATGTAAATAACTTTTGCACATATAACTTTCAGTTGATTCAAATATATAAAATGAAGTTTTTATATATCTACATTATATTTTTATGAAAGCAACTTGAATATTTTGCAAGGAACAACAATATTGGTAAAACAGAAATAAATGAGCGTCTGTACACTACAGTTTTAAAATAATTATTGACAAGAAAGCACACATACTCTGTCATATTCGAACATTATATATACATTCTGACAAATATCTGGTAATCAATACCTCACATAATCTTACTATGATGTTGAACTCAAGCACAAATTAAGAATTTACATATGCATCTGTAACTTCATAGGGATTAAGTATGTAGTCTGACCATAAGCCTACATGTATAAAATGTCCTTGATTGATTGCTATGTTTAATATGAAGTAATCAAATTAATGACACAAACAACAAATTCTGGCATTTTTAATCAAATCCAGGGCCATTATATGCATGACCATTACCTTCATTAGTTGATACATTGTGACACTGTATGATTCCATTTAAAGTGTTAAATACCTTAATTGACACAAAAATGTGTAGTAGCTCTATCACCAGTATCTTAATATTATATATGACTCAACATATCTAAACAAAAAAGTGAAAAATCTACTCCATATGAGGGTCGAACCCCAATAGCTGGATTGTAAATCAGGAGTGTTAACGACGACACTACCTGCTTCGTTCAATAAGTCATAGCTATTATGATTTATATTGATAAATAAATCAAGGTAAAAAACGGAGTGATGAATTATTACAATCTAACTGACGCATGCATAAGAAAACAAATCCCCCAATATGTTGGTTTAAAGACGAAATGTAGACAATTACGTGTGATGGACGAATTAAAATTATTGTGGTGAAGTATTTAATCAATGACATTTTGATAGAAAGGTTTTACTTAACTTACGCTTTACAGTTACGTTTGATATTAGCGAAATGTTAGATATATTTAATAAGCTAAAAATGATAAATTATTGATAGTTCTATGGGTAATTTTAGAAATAATGATTTTGTGAACCGGCCTACTTTTTCGGCTTTTTAATTCAATAGCCTAATTACTTTCGTGACGCTGCTGTCTATATTAATGATGTAAAGTTAGGATGTGTGTTTTACCTTTTTTTGTCGGGTATGTGATAAATAGAATATTCAATTCGTGTTGCTTAGTACTGAATTTATTGAACGCGTTGAATAAAATGAATATGAGGCGAGCTTCATATTCATTTTATTCAACGCGTTCAATAAATGCAATATTTATACAACACTCATTCAATATCCTCTATATACAAACCAGAACATTACTATACAATCATTATGGTACCGAAACATAGATATGCAAATTGAGATGTGGAGTAGCTCCTATCAGGACAGAAACAGGGACGATATGAAAACCGTGTGTTAAATGAACATCTAAGTCCGTTTTGTACATGTATGTACCATGGTTAAAACAGAAATTCATATATTACTAAATAGCAGCTTATATGACAGTTTACGACAACCATTGACAGAAAGAGTTAACGCTATTACACTTTAATTTATTATAAAAAATATAAAGTCTGATGCAGACAAGTTGTCCTTTAATTATATCTGATATAACTCTGTGTCGAATAAGCGCCAAAACCTTTAACAGTATTCTTAACACCAGAAGGTTTTATTTATGTAAGTATAGTGTATTTCATGTTGTTTTTTTCTTAATCCTCAATAATATGACCACCCTTGGGCCCCTTAATTATTGTCTTTAGTATTGTGGTGGTCTTAATATTGAAATTGAAAACGTGCAAAACAGTGAAAATGTACATGAAACTTATGTTCCTAATTTTGAGATGGTCTTATTATTGAAGTGGTATTTAAGTGAGATTTGTATGTATCTGTATTTATTATAAAAACATAATCCATTATCACGGGGGTCAAATTTAACATGTTTCCTACTTGCGTTCATTAGACCAGTAGCTTTTATTTTCACTTGTTGAATTGGAGTTCCACTTAACACTATTTTTCGAAAGAAGGCAATGACAAAGTATGCATGGTAATACTGATAATACTATCCACACATGTGGTATGTATATCATTTCATTTCTTAGAATATAGAACTTTATATAGATACTTTTAACCACCCCCAGTCGGGCTTTGGACACCAAAAACGTACTACAAGCATAATATCTTCACCATTTAAAGTGAATAATTGATTGAAAATTGGTACCAATGTTCGTAGTGGCAAGTGGCAGCAACAAGCCGAATTGCATTACTGTAAAGGTGGTATAACCCGCTTCTTTTGGGGAATGTGCTTGTATCCGATAATGGTATTAAATGGACCATTTCTTTAGGAATAATGTTGTTAGAATGATGCTACTTGGTTGAAATGTCGTTCTTGTCATTTAATAGTCTCATGCCAAATTGCAGGACATTTAGCTGAGTTGTGCATGAGACATCAAAAATATTGTATACTTGAGGAATATGTGAAAGTAAATAAAGTATTATTATATACATACTACTAACCTGACAGAAGCTTAAAACATGTCTGTTCACTTTCACCCTACTATCTCGCAAAAAAACAGCATTTCATATAACTTTGGGAACATATATTAGGAATGTTTTAGTGTTGTCCGTGATCGGCATTTTGTTACAGTTTAGACATGATTTAAACCATAGGGTTCAGAACCATAGATCAACCTTAGGTTAACCATGATTGACAGAGGTCCATTCCACCGTAGTATTTACCTCAGAATTGTGTTGTGTGCTGTCATATATACATACTGAATGACAAACCTATACAACATATTTCAAGTCTACTAGCCCGCAATTAATAATTTCGGCAAATCGTCATTTCTTTTCTTAAGTAATAAGAGTTCGTTTCATTGTACTGTTTTATGTTGTGTCGCAACAAGTTAAAAATGGGAGTTATATTGGTGTCATATAATTGTTCGTAAAGGTTTATCTTTACTCATTTATAATTATCTTCAATTTGTCAAATATCATAGTTTTCATCGGGATAGGCCGAGGGCAACAGTTCATAATGTCATCCCGACACCAAGGGACAACAGTTTTGACTGTTACCCAAATAACCATGAAATAATTGCTGATCAAAAATTACCTGATCAAAATCGCGAATCGCATACGGAAACGACCGAACGTTAATGATATGCCGCCTAAAAATAAAATTTGGAAATTCCAATGACTTCATAGCGCCAGAGGGAAACAGTTCATACTGTTGACCGGGGAATAGTTCAATCCAAAACAGACAAATTGATAGCGTTCATGTAAAACAGCAAAAAATAACAGATTTGTACTTATATAAGGAATCAGGTAATAATATAAATTAACGGTGTATTGCCCTCTTCAGCGATGAAGACACAGCGCCCTATATCCTCTATCACCTGACTCACTGGTCCAATAAAACACGTACACTGTCTGACACAGCGCCCTATATCCTCTATCACCTGACTCACTGGTCCAATAAAACACGTACACTGTCTGACACAGCGCCCTATATCCTCTATCACCTGACTCACTGGTCCAATAAAACACGTACACTGTCTGACACAGCGCCCTATATCCTCTATCACCTGACTCACTGGTCCAATAAAACACGTACACTGTCTGACAGATTCGTCAACAAATTAAGCTATATTTCCATGTCGAATAAACAATAGACAATAACATGACTGTGACTATTCATGTAAATTGCTCATTTCCATCTAAAACACGTATGTAAATATACAATTATATACACTGAACAAAATTTCTAAACGTCCACTTGGTATTTCGTCGAAATATAAGAACAGAAACAATTGTACACATTCGCCCATTGAACAAACAGTCAACCTGCTATTTTATTCTATTCGAATTGATTAATTAATTTATAAAGTTCAATCATTCTTCAGTGGTCATTCTCGCCATCTTTTTCTGTTTTTCGTGTTGGACATACAACATGGATTGCATTGAAATGAATTTTATCACTTAAAACAAAGTACACGTGATCCTCGCGTCAAAAGTTGAAAAGCGTACTCACCGTCACGCGTGGTCAACCATGACGATTAATAAATATTTTCTTTGTGAAAGTCGATAGAGCACTATGTATAATGCTGGGATGCCAAATTTTAAGTCGGCATATAAAAGTCGGCCTTTTTTCTAATATTTGTATTTTATAACATGGACGTTCAGAAAATGTGTTCAGTGTATACATTCATACATCCATTGTACTGCAGCTCCACAAACATAAGTCCCACACACCAGAACGCTCCTTTGTATTGTACATATACTGGTCCCACACACCAGAACGCTCCTTTGTATTGTACATATACTGGTCCCACACACCAGAACGCTCCATTGTATTGTACATATACTGGTCCCACACACCAGAACGCTCCATTGTATTGTACATATACTGGTCCCACACACCAGAACGCTCCATTGTATTGTACATATACTGGTCCCACACACCAGAACGCTCCTTTGTATTGTACATATACTGGTCCCACACACCAGAACGCTCCATTGTATTGTACATATACTGGTCCCACACACCAGAACGCTCCATTGTTTTGTACATATACTGGTCCCACACACCAGAACGCTCCATTGTATTGTACATATACTGGTCCCACACACAAGAACGCTCCATTGTATTGTACATATACTGGTCCCACACATAAGAACGCTCCATTGTATTGTACATATACTGGTCCCACACATCAGAACGCCCCATTGTATTGTACATATACTGGGCCCACACATAAGAACGCTCCATTGTATTGTACAAATACTGGTCCCACACATCAGAACGCTCCATTGTATTGTACAAATACTGGTCCCACACATAAGAACGCTCCATTGTATTGTACAAATACTGGTCCCACACATCAGAACGCTCCATTGTATTGTACATATACTGGTCCCACACATCAGAACGCTCCATTGTATTGTACAAATACTGGTCCCACACATCAGAACGCTCCATTGTATTGTACATATACTGGGCCCACACACCAGAACGCTCCATTGTAGTGTACATATACTGGTCCCACACATCAGAACGCTCCATTGTATTGTACATATACTGGTCCCACACACCAGAACGCTCCATTGTTTTGTACATATACTGGTCCCACACACCAGAACGCTCCATTGTATTGTACATATACTGGTCCCACACACAAGAACGCTCCATTGTATTGTACATATACTGGTCCCACACATAAGAACGCTCCATTGTATTGTACATATACTGGTCCCACACATCAGAACGCCCCATTGTATTGTACATATACTGGGCCCACACATAAGAACGCTCCATTGTATTGTACAAATACTGGTCCCACACATCAGAACGCTCCATTGTATTGTACAAATACTGGTCCCACACATAAGAACGCTCCATTGTATTGTACAAATACTGGTCCCACACATCAGAACGCTCCATTGTATTGTACATATACTGGTCCCACACATCAGAACGCTCCATTGTATTGTACAAATACTGGTCCCACACATCAGAACGCTCCATTGTATTGTACATATACTGGGCCCACACACCAGAACGCTCCATTGTAGTGTACATATACTGGTCCCACACATCAGAACGCTCCATTGTATTGTACATATACTGGGCCCACACACCAGAACGCTCCATTGTATTGTACATATACTGGTCCCACACACCAGAACGCTCCATTGTATTGTACATATACTGGTCCCACACATAAGAACGCTCCATTGTATTGTACATATACTGGTCCCACACACCAGAACGCTCCATTGTATTGTACATATACTGGTCCCACACATAAGAACGCTCCATTGTATTGTACATTTACTAGTCAAAACAGCTAACCCGCCATTTTCTATTTTGAAAATCTTCACTACGTTATGACAAAGTGATCTGAAACGAAGAACGTGATTTGACAGGTTTATATAGAATGTTTTGATAGTTTGAATCATTCGAATCATAAATGGTATAGCTTACTGCAATCAAAGTCAACAAAATATGAGTAGTATACCAGAAAGTTTCTCTTCAAGTTTTAACGCCAGACATACCACCCTAACAATATGACTTAGGTGTATAAGGTGCAACAACCGCGTTTCAGTATGGTGTATTGCTAGGATAAAATGCTCTGGATTGTTTTCAGATATGAATGTGTACCCCATTTGCAGGTGTTTCTCCTATGTTCGGATTTCCATATTTTTGACAACATTCCTTAGTATTTACCTGTTTATCTTAAATTCTTTACTGTATTCTGACTCAAGATGATGTGTTGATGATTTGTTTGTTTACTATTGTATTGTTTAACTTTTTTACATGTGTATTGTTCTGCTCTCCATGCATGGAGGAAATAAAAGTATCTTTCTATCTATTTATTTATTTGGTGACGTAAAGCGTAAAGTTCAAGGGACATAAACAGTTTTAATTTAGCAAGTTATATATTGTAACGGAAGTGATGCGAAACAGCGGGTTATTTACTATTATTAAAGTAAAAGGAATTAGTATATGCATTGACTTGTTTACCGATCTATAGTATCATAGTATTGTACTGTAAATGCGCATGCATTGTACGTGTGAATAATAACAAATGA
This sequence comes from Mactromeris polynyma, assembly GCA_032209605.1. Classification (NCBI taxonomy): domain Eukaryota; kingdom Metazoa; phylum Mollusca; class Bivalvia; order Venerida; family Mactridae; genus Mactromeris; species Mactromeris polynyma. The sequence continues at coordinate 18,246 of JASFXZ010000055.1, forward strand.
GCGCCGCTGTACGATTTCCAACCTCTTCTTTAAGTCACGTCATTTCCTGAAAACGTCACATGTGACGCCACCATGTACAGGCAGTAATCAATATTTGCCACATATGTAATTATGAAAACGAAGTGACCATATAGAGTAAATACTTTTCCCTGCTTGCAAATAGTGACATCACATGTTACGTTTTCTAGAAATGACGTCACTTACAGAAGAGGTTGTAAATCCGAAAGCAGCGCTCAAATAAAGTTTGAACCAAATAATGTAGGCAGAAAGTTTGCCAGGGCATGTGACGACCAGTGTTGTAAGTTATGAGGCATGTTCGGACATTATTGAGACACTTGTCACTTTTTCACAATGATTCCCAACGGGTTTCGTTCATTTGGTACAAGCATGCAGAACTCCTCATAATGCAAAGAATAAAAGAAAAAGTGAGGATTGTTATTGATGATATTTTTTAATCTAATAAATGCAAAATTCAAGCCATGTTTTATTAATTTACACGGTGATTTTAAACACTACTATATCTTTAAACGCAAAATGTAATGTTTTCATCTATCGTAATCACGGATTAATGCACACGGGTTATATTCATCCAACAAATTCGGTACATCGTTATCAAAATATAATGATGCTTTCAATGACTTGTGTACTCTCATTGGCGTTCGTTTCTTCATATCGATGTAGACCAATCAAGCATGTACCAACAGCAGCAGCGCCAGAGGCAGAGTTAATTACGAGTATATTAAGAAGAGACTAGCTAAAATAATAGCACATGCATGTAAGTGTGTGTGTGTGTGCGTGGGTGTGGGTGCGTGGGTTCGTGTATGCGTGCGCGTACATTTATACATTTATACTGTTCACCATATTTCTTATAATTTATTATGTACCATGTAATCACTAAAAAGTGGAATATAAAGTATAATAATAATAAGGGTCGCTAACAACAGTGACGGATACACGTTTCGGAATCCAATTTCATGCTCATTAGTCGATTAAGATAGGTTGTCATTTAACTGAGGGACTAAATAAGGGGAAATGCATTTGGAGCAGAAGATAAGATGGCATATATCAGGAAGTCGTTTAATTCCGTGTTGTAAATGATCAAGTGATCAATTTGCTCTATAGGTTGTGTTGTCTTCGAAACGTAATAATTTAGCCGAACTGCAAATTATGTTTTCAACGTACGAAATCACGCTTACCGGTTTAACTCTATTGACTAAGAATGTATAACTACTTTATCCAAGGGGTAACGACTCACTGGATGCGTTCTTTGTGCTATAAATTGTTGTCATAAAGCAAGCAATGACAAAACGCTGTTGTTTAATATGATCTAGGTAAAGCAGACGTAAAACAGCGGTGAATATTTAAGCAATTGCTTTTTACATACTAGAAATCGTTATTTACTACACAATGAGATCTCTTGCAAGAAAGACTTGTGGGACGGGATGTGAAACATGTCATAAGTTACAAGTCTACCGTGCAGTACTGGTTCCTCTCGGAGAAGCTTGTAGCACTGTTGTACAAAACATATACGGTTTAGGTTCGACAGAATGTTTGTGAATAGGGTGTGACATACCCTACCCTGTGTTCAACTATAACATTGATCTCATTCGTGTACGTCATACTTGTCTGTATCTAAAGTGAGCATACGACAATTCGTCATGAGTACCTGAATAACAGCTATAATTCATTCACGTGTATCGTCAATAGTATAACTTTGAAAAAAATTATTCTCTAACTAAAATCTTAGAGGTCAATTGATGTAATAATGGTATTACAGCTATCAACTACCATGTAACTGTAAAATAATGAGCTTATAATCAGAATATAGAGAAGAAAGCGCTCATATAGAAATCATCAACCCATTACGCATGAATGGATGTCTATACACCAAGTATCATGATAGTACCGCTGATCTGGTGACGGACCGATAACTTAAGCCCCCTTCCCACCTTCATGATCTCCTTTTCGACCGACGCCGACCTGAATATCGTGGAGCGTCTTGTGATGATCGGGATTGATCCCCATCACTCGGGAAGCGTCGGGGTGGATCGTAGCTCAAATCGAACCAACTGGTCACACCGAACCCAGTCTATCCTAACCCACTGGTCTATCCTAACCCACTGGTCAAACATAACCATTGGTCTATCCTATCCAGTGGGGTCTGTTTGACCAATGGGTTAGGTTTGACCAGTGGGTTAGGATAGACCAGTGGGTTCGATTTGACCAGTGGGTCAGGATAGACTAGTGGGCTCGGTTTGACCAGTGGGTTTGGTTTGACCAGTGGCTTAGGTACGACAAGTGGGTTCAGTTTGACCAATGGGTTCAGTTTGACCAGTGCGTTAGGATAGACCAGTGGGTTAGCATAGACCAGTGGGTTAGGTTTGACCAGTGGGTTTCGTTAAGATAGACCAGTATAGTCGGTTTGACCAGTGGCTTAGAATAGACCAGTGGGTTTGGTTTGGCCAGTGGGTCAGGATAGACCAGTGGATTCGGTTTAACCAGTTGTTTCGGTTTGACCAGTGGGTTTCAAATTGATTAGAAAAGTACAAAAAAGCTGGAAAGAAGAAACTTTATTTTTTCACTTTGATGCTAACATAATTTTTTGTGAAACAGGCAAGATACAATCACAAGGGGGAGGTTACTCTCCCGAACTATGACCGGGCGACCGAGCTAATGATTCTGATTTTGGTGGCCGCCCGGGGGTTTCATACAGACAGGATATATAAACGGAGTGCGCACACACATTTGTCAACATGACTACTGTAGACAAATAGTATTGCAGCTAAATAAAGAAAACTACTAATATAATACAGCTAAATAAAGTAAACTACTAATACACCAACCCCTCTCTTACTCACCCATGTATCCATATAACGATTATACACACACTCTCCCACACGTTTACCCATCCATGCACGTATAACATCCTGTACACATACTCGCACACACCCACACACGTACATACACACAAAAAATAACACATGCACACCCACACTTATATATGTACACACATTCACACGTTCACGCATGCACGCACATATACCTATAAACAATACATGCAGACCTACACCATACACCACACATACACACGCATATATGCACCACACGAAGACCCTCCCTCACCACACTCGCTCACCTATCCACATACGCATGTACATACATCAACACAAGCAGACATACTCTCACAATACCTTTATCAGAGTGTCAATTGTAACATAACTATGAGCAAAGGTGATGTTTTATATTACATGAACCCGCAACAGAAATGGAGACCCTAGGTCTCTGTAGTGTGATAATGGAGGTCACACATAAGTGCAATCATGTCTTCAAGAAGAGACTCACTGTGAAACTCATAGTGTTTTTGCATTAATTGCAAACAATTTTCGTCAACAGAGTATTTCATCATTATGGCCTCCTTGGCACAAATCAACAGCCCCAATGATGATCTTTGCTTGATAGCTGAGGGTAATAACTGAAACTTTAGTTGATTTTCATTGAAGTGGGTCAACTGGGTGCCGCTTTTTACCTCAACAATAAGTAACTCTTTGACATCGCATGTTTGTCTCTTTTTTTCTTCAAGAATAATGTCAGGTACAAATCTTTTCCCATGAGAGCGACTGATTTCCTGGAGCTCTTCTTCTTTGGGAGATAATTGCTTTACGAGATTCCGACTCGAAACTCTTATGACAAAGTCGTCAGGGATTTGCTTAAAAGTGAAGTTTATGTGACGCACTGCTGGTTCATTTGAGACATTACTCCCACCACAGTTAATGACTTTCCTGTTTTCGCTTCCTAGCAACTCATCTAATACATTCTGCACCATTGCTCTTCCACGGAGTTTGCCATGTTGTACTTAAATCCGTCAGCAATAAGTGTTGCACAAGCAGGAAGTGACGCTGAAAAAGCAAAACAAAAAGATATGAATGAAAACTTTGCAAACTACTATAGTCAGTAATATTAACCTCTGGCTAGCATTTAATGTTTCCAAACACTGACTTTAAATAAACGAATTTGAAAGTTGAATATGAATTAAACCAATACATGATATATGATGCGGTAACAGATCAAAGGTAAAGAGCATTAGGCCATCCTTAAAAATAATTTGGTTTGCCCATACCCGACCCAGTGTTCCAAAAAGTTGGGTCTGTAGGCAGGTAAATTCTTTGTTTTACTTAAACACCAGCCTGCGGTAGGAGCTACCGACAAAAGGTTTATCCAACAGCTGATTCACTGTATGGAAACGTTACCGTATATACCACAACTGCTGCAGCCAACACAGCAATACAACATCCAGTATAGTTGTGGCATAAAATTGTCATCTGCTGATGATTCATAGTGTTCTTATTTCTCACAGTGGAAATGATTCTAGTGTGCTTTCTAGTTTAGCACCAAAATGATATTACCTACATGTAATTGTAAGTGGAGGATATATTTCTACAACTTTTTAATCCTTTCAATGCTGGACACAAAGTTTCGTCTGCTGGTTTTAAATATTATTTTGTTAGAATAGTTTCTGTTGGAGACAATATTACTTGCTACAAAACATGTTCATAAAACTAGATACATATATATTTGGTGTCATCTGTTGATTGTAAATAGTATTTTCTTTTCAAAAACATGTTTTGGTAGCAAAATAGAATCGTCTCTATTGGAGACTATTTTAATTTGCTACCAAACTATGTTTTTGAAGCTGAATACGGTACAAACGCTGGCTTTAAATATTATTATTATATTTTTGTTAATATGTTCTGAAGCACAATAGAATCACCTCTATAGGAGACAATTCTACTTTGCTACAAAGACATGTTCATGAAACTAAATTCTGGAGTTTTGTTTCTGCAAATAGATTGCTCTATGAATGCACTATACAATGTATTACTGTTTACTTTATATAAAATAAATTTAATATTTTTTCTAACGATTAGTTTTTTAATAAACACTGATAATACAGATGGAGAAGACAAATGTCAAAAGTATTGGGGTTTTGAAATAAGCTCCGTCCACTCCTATTTATAGACCCGCCTGGCCTTTAACACAAAGTTATGCTCATATTACAGAAGATTCATAAAAGTACCTTTATAAAGAGCACATAAGGGATATTTAGATTTCCTTTCTCCAAGGGTGTGTGTACTGTGAACTAATGGCTTTTGAAAAGTCAATCTTGAAAGGAATTTTTATTTTTGGAAAAAAGGGTCAGTAGGGAAAGGGCAAACAAATTAATTTTTGATTTTGGCCTTACCTTCAATGCCTTCAATGTAACACCATGTTGATGTGTCAGAATTGTAGACAAGGGACCGAAGTGGCTTCTCAAGCAAATCCATTGCATGTTTCTTGAATTTTTCAATTTTGGGAGTCTGTAGAGTTGAAGGAAACATTGTGGGACGCAGCCATGTCAGTTCAAAGTGCTTCTCAGCCAAGCTCACTTGTTTTGGATGTAATGCCCAGATATGTTGGTTGTGAATATCAGGTAGCGGCGTTTCACCATGAACCTCTATAGTGGGGTTGCGGTAAACCTAAAATAAAATAAATATGGTGAATCTGGTAACTTCTCAGGGAGGATACTCCTAGTTGTGATGATCCCAACCCTAGCTTGAACCGGGTTGGGAACTTAAACTGTTATAGGAGGTTGGACCACAATATTTATACACAAGAAAACCTTAAGGAATTACATGCAACACATACCAAATGAAACATCCACATAAATAATCGAGGGCTCAACGCAACACTGTCGTAACTCCTATATAAATACATAGGAGTTACGACAGTGTGGCGTTTCACAAGAGCGCTCGAATATGTCAACTTTTAATGACATTCCCAATAAATATATCACAACATTAAGACCACTGTCATCCATGATAGTTCTGGAGATCACACTAGTGCAGCGGCCAAGCCCAGATTTTGGGACCCATGCAACCACTACCTAGGTAAACAGGATTTTAAAAAATACTTGACTTTTTACTCAGAAATGCAGTCAAAATTTGAGGCCGGCCACCCTATAGATTTCACAACCATCCTTTTCCTATCACCAACATCATAATTTATCAGAAATGTTTCGTTTCGCTTTGTACTACCATGGTTAGGGGTACTCCCATTTTTAGGCTGCTTTTTTGAGAGTTGCCACAGCACTAACACAGTTCAAGTTCTTGTAAGATTTTGAATTGGATTCCAGTGATCTTATGCTGTGATATGTTTATTGGGAATATTATCACATAGAGAAATCAACCCTCCAACATCGAGGAGTGATAGTCCGCGACCGCGGTTAATCCATCGCAGTCGCTGGTGGCCTGCCAAGGTCGCGGGGATACAACTCCTCTTCTGTGAAAAAAATTATCTGGAGATTGGCGTTGTATCGGCGACCACGGACGTGCCACTGGCAAAATCAGCGGGTCATCATCGCGTTGCTTGATCACCATCGATCGCCGACGTTTCTCCCGCGACCACGGACAGTTGATTTCGGGTACCATAAACCCCTTGATAAGACCTGTTCAACTACTCGGCTGTTTGACCCCGTACAATAATCTGAAAGTGGCTAGATCGCCAGTTTGCATGTGGAATGAATAAAGGCAGATTAGATTACCCCCACACTGGTATTTATTTCATTCCTGTACTCACCAGTCGTACATCTAGCGGTAAAGTACACATGTTTGTGTCAGTTTTGGGTAGGGTGACGTTATCTATTACCATTATCTATTACCATTATCTATTACTATTATCTATTACCATTATCTATTACCATAGTAACTCCGCCTTCGGAAATAATGTAACTCCGCCTATGGACGCATACATACTTCCTGCCTTTCTGCCGCACCGATGTATACAGATACTCATTTTTCCCATCTGGTATCCGTTCATAGAACCAGCTCCCCGAAGAAGTAGCCTCAGCGCAGACCATCGAGGCCTTCAGGGAAGGGCTCAACTCCCTGCATTAATCGACGCACAACACGTTTTTATCTATGTTTTAAGTTTTAAATTTTATCACCGCATTGTGCCTCACAGTTACCTTGTACATATCACCAAGTGCGTCGATGCTCCAGAGTGGGCCCTGCACTTTAATGGGAAGAAGAAGAAGATACATTTCTGGTTGTTGTAGGGTATTAGAGATTGGTATCATAGCCCAACTTGATTAATTAATACATGTATATAAATTTATACCTTTATACGTTTTTTGTTGAAATAGAACCGTTTAATTTTTTTTTTGAATAATTTTTGCTTGGTACGATTTTACTTGACGTCTTGATCACTAATCATTGGGCCTTCGGAAGAACAGTTGCAATTTGTCATAATATTTCATGGACACTGGTATAGTGGGCATCCGGTGTAGGTAGTTACATCCAATAGAGTATATAATGTTGAAAGCGGCTTGTAATATGCACATCAAGTGTAGGTAGTTGCGTGAAATGGAGTATATTGTGTTGAAAGAGACCTGATATATGGACATCCAGTGAAGGTAGGTCTTTGAATGGCATATATAGTGTCTAAAGAGACTTGTATAGTGGACATCCAGTGTAGGTAAGTGTTTGAAATGGTGTGTATACTGTCTAAAGAAACTTGTATAGTGGGCACCCAGTGAAGGAAGGTGTTTAAAATGGTATGTATAGTGTCTATAGGGACTTGTATAGTGGGCATCCAGTGCAGGTAGTTGTGTAAAATGGTGTGTATAGTGTCTATAGGGACTTGTATAGTGAGCATCCAGTGCAGGTAGTTGTGTAAAATGGTGTGTATACTGTCTATAGAGACTTGTATAGTGGGCATCCATTGTAGGTAGTTGTGTAAAATGGTGTGTATACTGACTGTAGAGACTTGTATAGTGGGTATCCAGTGAAGGTAGTTGTGTAAAATGGTATGTATAGTGTCTATAGGGACTTGTATTGTGGGCATCCAGTGCAGGTAGTTGTGTAAAATGGTGTGTAAACTGTCTATAGAGACTTGTATAGTGGGTATCTAGTGTAGGTCGTTGTGTAAAATGGTGTGTATACTGTCTATAGGGACTTGTATTGTGGGCATCCAGTGAAGGTAGTTGTGTAAAATGGTGTGTATACTGTCTATAGAGACTTGTATAGTGGGCATCCATTGTAGGTCATTGTGTAAAATGGCGTGTATAGTGTCTATAGTGTCTATAGGGACTTGTATAGTGGGCATCCAGTGTAGGTCATTGTGTAAAATTGCGTGTATAGTGTCTATAGAGACTTGTATAGTGGGCATCCAGTGTAGGTCATTGTGTAAAATGGTGTGTAAACTGTCTATTGAGACTTGTATAGTTAGCATCCAGTGTAGGTAGGTATTTATAATGGTATGTATAGTGTTTATAGGGACTTGTATAGTGGGAATCCAGTGTAGGAAAGTATTTATAATGGTATGTATAGTGTCTATAGGGACTTGTGTAGTGGGCATCCAGTGTAGGTAAGTGTTTAAAAGGGTATGTATAGTGTCTATAGGGACTTGTATAGTGGGCATCCAGTGTAGGTCGTTGTGTAAAATGGTGTGTATGCTGTCTATAGAGACTTGTATAGTGGGCATCCAGTGAAGGTAAGTGTTTAAAAGGGTATGTATAGTGTCTATAGGGACTTGTATAGTGGGCATCCAGTGTAGGTTGTTGTGTTAAATGGTGTGTATAGTGTCTATAGTGACTTGTATAGTGGGTATCCAGTGTAGGCCGTTGTGTAAAATGGTGTGTATAGTGTCTATAGGGACTTGTATAGTGGGCATCCAGTGTAGGTTGTTGTGTTAAATGGTGTGTATAGTGTCTATAGGGACTTGTATAGTGGGTATCCAGTGTAGGTCGTTGTGTAAAATGGTGTGTATACTGACTGTAGAGACTTGTATAGTGGGCATCCAGTGTAGGCCGTTGTGTAAAATGGTGTGTATAGTGTCTATAGTGACTTGTATAGTGGGTATCCAGTGTAGGTCGTTGTGTAAAATGGTGTGTATACTGACTGTAGAGACTTGTATAGTGGGCATCCAGTGTAGGCCGTTGTGTAAAATGGTGTGTATACTGTCTATAGTGACTTGTATAGTGGGCATCCAGTGTAGGTCGTTGTGTAAAATGGTGTGTATACTGACTGTAGAGACTTGTATAGTGGGCATCCAGTGAAGGTCGTTGTGTAAAATGGTGTGTATACTGTCTATAGGGACTTGTATAGTGGGTATCCAGTGAAGGTCGTTGTGTAAAATGGTGTGTATACTGACTGTAGAGACTTGTATAGTGGGTATCCAGTGTAGGTCGTTGTGTAAAATGGTGTGTATACTGTCTATAGGGACTTGTATAGTGGGTATCTAGTGTAGGTCGTTGTGTAAAATGGTGTGTATACTGACTGTAGAGACTTGTATAGTGGGCATCCAGTGTAGGCCGTTGTGTAAAATGGTGTGTATACTGTCTATAGGGACTTGTATAGTGGGTATTCAGTGAAGGTCGTTGTGTAAAATGGTGTGTATACTGACTGTAGAGACTTGTATAGTGGGCATCCAGTGTAGGTCGTTGTGTAAAATGGTGTGTATACTGTCTATAGGGACTTGTATAGTGGGTATCCAGTGAAGGTCGTTGTGTAAAATGGTGTGTATACTGACTGTAGAGACTTGTATAGTGGGTATCCAGTGAAGGTCGTTGTGTAAAATGGTGTGTATACTGACTGTAGAGACTTGTATAGTGGGTATCCAGTGTAGGTTGTTGTGTAAAATGGTGTGTATACTCTCTATAGGGACTTGTATAGTGGGTATCCAGTGAAGGTAGGTGTTTATAATGGTATGTATAGTGTCTATATGGGTTTGTATAGTGGGCATCCAGTGTAGGGAGTTGTGTAAAAGTGTGTGTATACTGTCTATAGAGACTTGTATAGTGGGCACCCAGTGAAGGTAGGTTTTTCAAAATGGTATGTATAGTGTGTATTGGGACTATCAAGTCTTTGTTGTATTTGTCTGTGTTGTATTTTATCAAATATAGTACAACTTGTATGTTTCTTCGTAAAAATTTGCTATTAAGCATTTAATCTAAGTTTTTAAATACATTTTATTTGGAGATAAAATGATCATTCAGTCATTATTTACATCGGCTTATTTAAAATTAGCGCACTAATGTGCGCAACGTGTTAACGGCTGAATATACAATATCCCGCGTTAATGAGTGTCATTTTGACAATTGGATTAATTTTATTACCCATGTATGTGTAATAGAACAGAACAGACATTTTATTAAAATTTGTACAATGTACATCATCTGCAACACGTACATGTTTATATACATTTTGTTAAAGTGTTAGTAACTTACTAAGTGTGATTGTACAACAATAAAAAAATACATAGCAATAAGTCATATATTACAATATATATATTATTTAAGGTATTCCACCCATAATGGATATTTCTTTAAAGGCAAACGAAACTTGTATCGATTCAATCTGTACTATAATGCGGATAAAAATTTAACATTTCATAAATTTTTACCGTTCTAAAAAACACTTCTAAGTGGTTTTGTTTGCTTTTTCACAAAAGAATTAGGTTTTTTCTGGAAAATTTAACTTAGTGTTGTTGTTAAACATAATAATATTGAATGTGCAACAAAATCATGGTAATAATAACCTTTTAAACGTTTTCACTATATTTTCAATATAATATCACTTAATTACCTCCCTTTATGAAAATTTCAGGTTTTTAAAATTATTTCAATTCTTTGGTTTTAGCACGGACTATATAGGTCCGTGGTTTTAGAAAAACGTATTGAAGCAATTTTGAATAGGGTGTTATAATTCAAAAACATTATAAATGATAATATTTTCACATCGTATAATACCATCACAATTTGCATGTACCCATTTGTCAAAAGAATTACAATACACTGAATTATCACTTTCTTAAACATTTAATTTACACACTGAACAAGGATAATGATCTCGTTTAACACGCTTCCAAGCGCGAGATGGAGAAATTGTGAAATATTACAAAGTAAATTCCAAGTGAGTATTGATATGAACAGCTCTTTTTCGAATACCATATAGCAGTACTTTGGTAATCCATAAAAAAGGGGGTAAATATACTACTTGCATGAGTCGTATACTGTTACACATCGCATTCTGTTTGCTAGTCAACATTCTACTGTCACGGACCTATATAAACCAGGTTTATAGGTCCGTGCTACTGTACGTATAGAGTTGGATTTATACGCTGTCATAAGAACTTTGTATAGCAGCATAAACGGTGCAGAAATTAATAATTTTGCAAAAGTTCACTCGAAATAATCTATATAAACATATTTTCTTACATATATATATAGCCTATAATTACAATAAAGTGTTGTTTTTTCTTGTCGCTTCTTGTCTTTGGCCGTCTCTTAATTGATTCTGTCGATAATAGCCTAAAATTGCAAGATTTATGTTACATTAATTAATTATTTTATATTATAACCTAGCGGTATAATATATATAAACATTTGCTTGTACATATATAATCACACTAGAGTTATAAAATGCAATACTGTTACACGTTCGTATTCTTGTCGCTAGTCAACATTCTAATGTATAGAGTTGGATTTTTTACGCTGTCATAAGAACTTTGTATAGCAGCATAAACGGTGCAGAAATTAATAATTTTGCAATGCATCACTCGAAATAATATAATTTATCATATTTTCATACATATATAATCATAATTTATTCATAAAATTGGGGGGTGGGGTAAACGATTATGGCCACGCCTCCATAGTACTATCACCGTGTATTATTTATCGTACGTTCAATGTTAGCCTGGATTACCTGCCCTTGCCATTACATTATAGGGCCTGCCCTGCGTTCAGTTACGACTATCAGCCCTATCGTTTCGTAACGTTTTGCAATTTGGTTCCCATGTGCAGCCAATGTGCTATGGTGGGCAAGGGATAAAATACAAAACGTTCGCCACTGATAGCCGTAACTGAACGCAGGGCAGCCCGCATACAGCATATAGTTAATCTTATAGGAAGAAACTTATACTGTGGACCAAGTTTCTATAACTCTGTAAGTATGTTACTTTTTTATTGATTTATTGATTCCTATCGTCCAAATTTGTTTGGTCGGTTTGGTTTGTATGAAAATTGGATGTATTCGTAGTTGTATAGTTTTCGGACAATGAACGGAATATAGGTAATTCGGATACTGTTGTATGGAAATGAAAAAACACATCAATAACTCAAATATAGACCTGTCATCGTGCTTATACTTAAACTATAACAAATTGTAAGTTTTCTGAACTGTGATATTTATACATTTTGTATATATATATAAATGCATTTACATTTAAAATGTGATAACTGTTTGTAAATAGTGCAGTAACAAAACATTTGGCTTTAAGTATAATATAGAGTTGAATTCAATTGTCGAATTAGTAAAATTAATGCAAAGTAAGCAAAATGTGTATTTTATCATGATAATTATATATATGTACTAGTCAGCGCTTTTGAGTTCTGATTAAATTATAATACAAATATTCATTAAACAGGGATGAATGGATCACACATATCAGAGGGTGATTCCAGATGAACGTCTTCCGAAATTTGTCAGAGAATGAGAGATGGCAGTGACCATTCATATGCAAAGTATGTGAAACACTCGAGCAAACACCCACGTCCAAACGGAAATGTGAGAGCAGCACACCACTAGACAAATCTCCTGTTCAGATTCCAAACACACATCTGTGTGTGATGTAAGCTCATGATTTTGTATATTTTGATAATGGTATAGATTTTATTGCTAATATTTATTTAAGATCGCTATACTGGTGAAACCTAAGCAAACTATGATGTTACAACGAGAAGGTGTAACAAAAATTCAGTACTTACTTTGTAGTCTAGAGGTTTATTCATTCAAATTTAAAAAAGTAATTTTGAAATGTACTTCTCAGTTATGAGGACGAAGATGACCTGATGAAAACGATTAACTAGTATAAATGAGGTATTTATGTGGAATCTAAATATGCATGTCATTTTAATATTATTATGTTTGAATTCTTTATCTTATACATGTATGTAACACATTACAGGATAGTGACATTAGTGTGGTTAGACATTGAAGAGAAGCAGTACATTACAAGTACGTTAGTATAATGTGATATAATCATTGATTGTCTGATATTTTGTTTCAAGCTGAAACAAATAAAACCTGTTTTTACATGATATGAACATGATATTTTCTGATTTGCTTCCACATTGTCATCTTAACTTTTGAAAGTGTGTAATTCATCATGATACAGACAGTCCACATTTACTACAGCATTTTAATGCTCCTGACCGTGTTATAAAAACATTTAATTATACAACTCCAAATAATTCCTGGTAATAAATGGTAACCTTATATAATACAAATATTATAAACATACTTTCATCTAATTTCCAATATTTGCACTTACGTGTATTTGTAAATATTTGTAAATGAAAGTTACTTTTCTTTACAGGACATTCCTGCAAAAAGACATACAATAGACTGGGCATCTCTGAACAGATCCCAGTTACCTAAACCGTCAGTGGAACAATGAACTCGGACTGATATTGTATTGCCCATATCTTCCAGGTAAATTAAACTAGAGAATGTTAGTAATCCATAATCAAATAGATAACCAAACCATATATGCAATGGACACAAGTGAACGGTTCACAGCATGCGAATAATTATAGCTGCTCATTAAGTGAACTAATGTATCAAGCAATTATCGAGCAAATAGGCCCTCTATATGCTCAAAACAACAATAAGACAATGGTTTATGTCAATCCCGAATATAAGGGACATCATGCATGGAGTATGGGTAATACCTAAAAGCACACAAATAGAAATACATAAAAAAACAGTCAATTGGTTGAATAAAATAATATTACAGGGATTTCCCTGAACTGAATCAAATGACAGGTTTTATTTTGATGTTTCCCTATTTATGTTATATGGGGTACGATTCGTCCTGGTACGCATCGGTAAAGGTACGCTTCGTCCAACATCACAGTACCCGAAATTGGCATTGCATTCGCACTATCCGAATACTATGACAGTTACTAAAATTCAATTCAGTGAAGAATCATCAAATCTATGACAAAAATCTGATGTGCTGCAGTAAGAGGCATGTAAAATAATTGTTATTTCGTTATTACAGCCCAATGGTCCATACATTCATAATTTCCCTATACGTTATACTTACAATGCAAGTCGCCATTTTTGGTTCAAGCCAGCCCTGCGTTCAGTTACGGCTACCAGCCCTATCGTTACGAAACGTTTTGCAATTTGGTTCCCCGTGTGCAGGCAATGTAATACGGTGGGACAGGGATACAATACAAAACATTCGCCACTGATAGCCGTAACTGAACGCAAGGCAGCAGACGTACTCTTATGTGCAGAGTACGCTGGGTACCAGCCGTGCGTTCGGTTATGGCTAATACTCGCACGAGTAAGAAACTACACTCGCACGAGTAAGAAACTGTGCACGCAATTTTGCAACCGAACGCTCTGTTTGCCAAAAAGTACACGCCCCTTCGCTAGCTACCTCGGAGATGCTCGAGCGAGTGGGCGCACAGTGGGTGCGTACTTTTTGGCAAACAGAGCGTTCGGTTGCAAAATGCGTCCACAGTTTCTTACTCGTGCGAGTGTTAGCCTTAACCGAACGCACGGCAGACTACGTTCAATGTGTGCGTACATGAGATTTAAGCCGAACGAAAATGGACGAAAAGTTTAATCACCACTTATATTCCGATTGTTGTATAACATTGGCACTTTACAAGGATGTGACCAATATGGAACAACTGAGGCAGTGTGTAATGACTGGAGAATTTGAAGCTACACTGCTCAAAACTTCAATGGTACTCGATTTGATTCTCAAATAGTATAGGTTTCGGATATGGTATTTTGGATAAGGCAATACAAATTTAACTCTATGTCACTACGTGTACATTTCATTGGCAAAAATGACTTAATATCCAAAATATATACCTTGCATGTATATTCTCGAAGGTTTTACGCGAAATGGATTGCTGTAAAACGTATCGCATTGGTAATCAGGACAACCAGTAGTAGTATGGCAATATTATTATTCCAAAAATATACAATTCGATATATTTGGTGTAACCACAAACATCAGTTGTTGGACCTGACTACATTCTGGAGATTTTCGATAAAAGTTATATAAAGAGATAAGCAGACAGTAATATTTACTTTGCTAAAAATATGTAAAATTTGGGAGAATGTGGTGCTTTTTTAAACTGTTAATCAGAGCTGGAACACTTTTATTGTATATTATTGTGTATTGACATTTCAACTACCTCAGTTGATTGAATGGCTGGTATAATTATGCCCATAGCTTTAATTCTATAAACTGTCAGAAAACTCAATATCCCAATTGAGTTGCTTGTATGGAACTAATTTAAAAGTGTTTGCATTTTAACATACATGTAATGTATGCTAATCCCAAACGTATATAGTCACTAAACTTTGTCTTCCAGATATGTGACCCATTCCAAGTTCTCACAGCTGCTACCCGTGCTGTACACCTCAACAGAATTGATAAAATAACTACTAAGAATGTTCATTCGGAAGTACTCTACTGCCTCTCTCCAACAAAAAATGTAAGTTCTTCATTAGGTTTTAGGGTACGATTTTTAAAATTTTCTGTACAAGTAGGCTACCTCTTTTTATCTTCTTAATTTGTATAAATTGAAATAGTTCGATAATGTGACATAGCTAGTAACATGGAAACAGAATGTACCATTTCATTTCACATTATTGTAAAGTCTCCATCTGACTGGTTGCTTTATTTGAATTTTTATTGTCATTCCTTATATTTTAAGAATAACGAGGAAATACCTTAAAGTTATAATTGAAACAATGTTAAATATACAATGCATTTCAATATGGACCACAAATTGCTGGGTGTATGAGTTCACTTTAGATGTGGAACTGTTTTGTGTCTAAACCTTGTGACTCAAAAAATTAATTGCCAAAAGACGAAAAATCAGCTTGCAAAATTCAAACGATACTTGCACTGTGAGCTTAATTTTAAGCCCTTATAATAGTAACAATGTCAAAACGTAGTTTGAAAAAAAAATGTATTGACTGATGTTTGTTTGATAAGCATTTGGTCTGCCAACTGATTCTTGGTATTCATGGACAATTCACATTGTTATGACAGTAAAAATGTTGAAGCGGGGGTTTTAAATTGAATGTGGCGGAGCTAGAGAAAGTAAGCATTACATTTTTGGCTTAAGATAATACGTATAATTTATGTTTTACAGATTACAGACTCATTTCGTAAGTTTGGCATTGGTGATAAAGACACATCGGTTTTTGTTGTGATTCTAAATGACAGTGATGGAACCAAGATGGATGTTGTAAATTCCAAAATTGAGGGAACCCGGGTACCAATATGTGATGTTGAAAAGTTAACGGATGAAATTCTCGTGAAAAAGGTAAAGACAAATACAATCATATCCACATTGAAAGGTATTTACAAAATAAGTAAGCATGTATTAAAAAGGAAACATAATGATGCCCCCAAATTTATGTGACCATTGTTGTTATATTATGCAACCATGTTTTATAGGCAAGACCATTCTTTGCAACGAGCTGTGTTACCCAGTAATCAATTTGTAGGATGTATCATTTTGTAATGAACTAAATCAACTAATTTCAGATTTCTTTATTCCAACAGAGCTCGAGTCTAGTCATAAAGTTGTTACCTATGTTACTCAACATTTTACCTCGAATTTTGTAATGCTAGATAGGTTTGCCAGGAAAAATACTACTATTGGCTTCAATCAATATCAATTACCAGGTAAACCACTCACAAGTGTTTAAACCAGAACGTACAGCGCTATATTTTTTCACATGGGTAAAGTTCAGTTGGTATGATTACACTAATTTGATTCTGTTGAATTTAGAAAAATATTAATTTCATTATTATTTCATAATTATTTCAGGTGTACAAAGTGACGGGCATTGAACTAAAGTCTTCAGCTTTAACTGACATTCTTGTATCGAAAATTGCAAGTAAAGAATTTCTGACAGTGTGACAAGCATTTTGGAATAACATAGAACATTGTTCAGGATTGAAACAATTTACCTCCATAGAAGACCAGTAGCTTTGTATTGATTGCTACTGCATAAAACCCAGATACTGAGATTTAATTGTTTTGATGTGACCTGAGATTATGCACAAAGTATTGTTTTGGCCATTCTTGTGTACATGTAAAGAGGTTTTAAGACAGCATTAAATCCCTCTAGGCAGTATTTTGACATATATGCCAGTCATCCTTCCACCTCAGAAATGGAACTTGGCCAGAACTTCAGAAAAGGCAAGTTTTGATGCTTAGAACCCAGAAATGTTGACAAAAATCCCAGTTCCTATGGTGGCTTTATGCTGCATGTTTTGCATTTATCTGAAGTTCCTGAACGTTCCCCCTCCCCAATGGGGCAAAACATTGATTGGTGCATTACTTGCACATTATGGTCAGGTAATGTTTATACTGCCTCCTGTTAATGATGTTCCAAGACTGGAATGGTAGATTGTAAGTTTCTTGAAGTCTCGCTACAATGTCGTTTAATTCAGTAGCTCATTACAAGCATAGTAGTTTAGTTGTTTGGAAACAATGTGTCACAGAATCTTTTGATTCCTTTACTTCGAGTTGTTCATTTGTATTCATGATGGTGAAGATGTTCTTGTGATAACACATATCTGTCATTATTGTTATATTATGTAAACAATGAAGTATTTTTAAAACTCTACCACACTTATGTTATGAAAAAACTGCTGTTAGCAATAAAAAATGCCAAGCTGATGCAATTATGCTAAAGCCTGTTTGATCTAAAATCCAGCTCTGGCCCCATGTTCACAAAGGATCAACCGATCTCGATCAAGTAGATCCATATAAATATTTGTCATTTTCATGAAGCAAACACTTTTCCCAGTACTTCTCATAAACATACACAAAAATACCCCAAAATTATCTAATTAACGTTGAGAAGATATACTAAACTTCACTATTATGTTGAGAAATTAATTTACATGTATTATACTTGTGACTGAAACTGATCTAGATCAATTTTCCAAAATCGGTCATAACTTATTAATTTCCATCTTTTTCTCGATATTCAAATTTTACATCTCAAATTTTGCAAGATGCCCATATCTGTCACAGTATGTAAAAAGATTTAGCTTTGAATAACAATTTTTACAATGTTTGAAAGATCCTATATTTGATCTTGATCCTGAAAACCGATTCTTTGTGAACACAGGGCCAAATGTTATTTAACAAATTATAGCAAATAGTTATTTGCATATGTAAACTCGGGTCTTGAAAAAGGAGAGAAAAGAACTTGTATATCTTGTTCTAAGGGGATTGGATTGTCGGCAGTATGGAAGTTGTACAATTTATGTGTATTTTACAAATACTTATATGTACACCAATTCTAGTAATGGGATAGGAGAGCAGTAGTGTTTCCCTTCAGGGGCTGCCCTAAACATTTGCATTGCAGGTTCGAGCCCTACATAGGTCAGTCATAGGTGCTCATAACACCAGTACTGGTTTTTTTTTAAGCTCCATGGAGGAGTTTATAGCTGTGGCTTTGTCCGTCCATGCATTCATGTCTGCGCTATTTCTCAGCAACCACCAACTGAAATTCAATGAAACTTCAAGGGGAAGCTTCACTACAAAGAGATGTGTATATTGTCGGCATGTACATCAGGAAGCATCCATCAGTTCTACTGATAATTTCTTGTTCCAGGAAGCAAACTTGAGAGTTATTCAAATAAGCATAATGGTTTTATCACAATCAAGCGTACATAATTTGGAATGTGCAAGTCATGGAACAAGTAAGCAGAAATAAATGCTTAAAATTACAAGTGCAAGCACATTTATTGTTACATATTTATTACATTCTCGTAAATTTAACAATTGATTTTTACAGGTATAACAACAATTCCATTTTTAGCTTTCTTGTTTGACCACCATCTACCAAGTCTATGTTCCTGGCCAACTCCCGCAATTAGATACTGTCCGTTGTTGGAAAACTTCAAACTGTTAACAAAGCCAACCTTAAAGTAGAAGACAATATTTTATTAAAGTAATACTATGCTCATTTTTGTTCATTTGTTTACCTAACCAAACATGAAAAATATATTTCCTATAGTTAAAACATCAAGTAACATGCATTAACAAAGAAAAAATTCATTATGTATTAATCCATATTTGTTGAAGAAAGATGTTTGTACATGTATAGTAAAATTTAAATAAACTTCCAGTTGTTTTAACTATCAGGCTATTTTACAGGTTGTGACTGTAAGTAATATGATAAAAAAAAGATTTTTCAATCGCTTTTACATTGCAATGGCTCTTATTAGAGACGTTTTAGCCAATGTAACAACAAAATTCAAAAATGTTATGTTCAGATGAGCCAGATATATCTTTAATACACATAACATTGGTACTTTGCATCGTAGTTAAATCTTGCTTATTAACATCACAGTCCACTTGGCTTGCCAACTAGCACTATAGTACAGTGAAAATTAACACATTATTCTTCAAAAGAAAAATTGAAATAACTTCTGAAATATTTTGTAAAAGCAAAAATATAAAACAAGAGTTTAACAAACTTAGCAGTATAGACAATGTCTGCTAAGTATTCTAGCAAAATGCTTCCTCAACAACATTGATAATATGAGTCACCAACAATTCTCACATAAACTTTGCAATTACTTGATGTCTAGCCTTGCTCTGAACAATTGATAATGCACAGAAGACACTTGGAAGAAAATTACTTACTACTGATACGGCCATAACTGGTTCAAGTTTCCTGTAGTCAGCGGAACACTTCCACAGTCTTACACAGCCATCTTTGGATCCTGCTTCATAGAAACATAATCAGACTGAATTTACTGCCATTCCGAACAATAAAACTTATTAAAAAATAACTTAACATTGTCAAGATGGAACAAAACAGAAATAAACTTTGTCAACAAAGATGTCTATTTTACGAGTATACAATTCTGTATAGACGATGCAACTTTGTTTAATATACAAGACAACAAACAAAATTTGGACATAAATGAGTTTGAAGTACTCGACAGGGCAATCAAACTGAGGTCTTAGTACTTCAACAGGGCAATAAAACAGACATGAAAAATACAAAAATATACACTTATAATAAGCTTGTTTACTCAGACAAACATAAATGACATGCTATCAAGTAGCTGGAAAACTTCATTGCCCAGAAACATGATTATACCCTGTCAATACCAATAAGTCGCAGTAACCTTATTCTATATAACAAGATACATCAATGGTACAGTATGATCATTTCAAACTTCAAGATTGCGCAGTATGAAACACACTTCATATAAAATTGTTTATAATACCTGAAGCAACAATATCTGAATTTTGTTTAGCTGCTACAGCTGTAATCCAGTTTTCCTCCTGACCTTGAACTATTGACCCTTCCGTTGCTTGGCAACCATGAGCATTCTTCTTAGTGAACAATGGTTTCTTTTTCATTACTCCCCATAGTGACAAAGAACTGCAAAACAACATATTCAGTCAAACATAATCATAAATCATTTTACAAGGATAAATGCTCGAATATGATTTTAAAGAGGTGGATTCACTCAAACAAAATTAATATCCTGCAAAAATCTGAAGAAACCTAAACATTTATAACATTTGTCCCAGTGTCCGTTCTTCCTGCATTCATGTCTGCCCTATTTTTTCAGCAACCACTGACCAAAGTTCAATGAAACACAATGGGAAGCTTCACTCCCAAGAGATGTGCTTCAATTCAGAGATCATCCAATTCTACCGATAATCTTGTTCACATCAACAGAGAAACTTCTGATGACAACCTATTCTAATCACTCTCCATGACTGGTTCCTGGGTTTCTAACCAGTACTTGTGCATTGTTCAGGGATCATAAAGATCACACAGCAGGAGTAGGAAGTCTGACACTCTTTATCAAGCTAGACTACCATGTCTCCCCAAATAACAATGCACATACCGAAAATTTGCTGATAAAATTAAAGCAACAACACTTGTATAGTTTTGCTAAAAACCCAAACAGTGCAGAAAGCTGAATGGATAAATTATTTCAATCAAATGATTACTTACTTGTCATCAGTACCAGTGATGAAAAAAGATTCATTGATTAATGCAACACAATCTACTGAACACCTGAAATTTAAAATAATGAAATTAATCTATAGCTCTGTTGGAGATTTTTGCCATCTTTCAACAATATTCCAGTAAGGTTCAGCAGTCGGGTGACCGTACTGTTATTTATAGGTTAACTGTTTGTATCAGAATGTCTTTTACATTTATTTCATGTAGACAAACAACACAGCACTATAGTCAAGCTTATGATAATCTCAACAATGTACTAAAATAGCCATCCCATATACTTACATATTATGTGCATTAAAAACAAGTTGTGACTCTTCAACAATCTTCCATATTCTGAGAGTGCTGTCCCGACTTCCAGATGTAATTGCTCTCTCCCGTGCTAAACTATCTATGGCCGTTATTTTATCCTGATGACCAAATCTGTGGACATACAAAACAGAGAGTCAAATTTGTAAGTTACTGACTAATATGCAATTTGCGTAATTTAAAATATAAACAATAATAAGCCTGCACAGCTTGATCAGTTAGTAGAGCACTAGATCGTCACCCAGAAGATCCGGGTTCAATTCCTGGGTTGGGCAGGTTATGTTCTTCCGTGACATAAGCTTTGGTCATGTCATCCACTTGCAGAGAAGTTGTCAGTTGCTTACAGAAGAGCAAATTAGTACTGGTTCATAATAAACTGGTTAGGTCAAGTGGTTGCCGTATATAAACGACAGTGTTGAAAAACAGCATAAAACCTGATGAAAAAAGTTATAATATGGAGAACAGTAAGACAACAACATAAATGTCTGGCAATTCAAAGAAGAATTTTATCAAAAAGCATTATACTGAGAAACTTGCAATGAAGAAAATAACATTTTTGTATTACAAACTTTGATTGCCATGCCGAAAACTGGGCGTAGAAAATATTTTAAGTGTGCATACAAAATCTGCAGTATTACAAAAACAAAACTTGAAGGCATGTATCACACTACTATTGTTTTTTGTAGTTAAGATAAAAATACATTTTGACAGGCTTTATGGTGGAACTTTGGTCAGAGCTACAGCTGAGGATACTATTACAGGATACTTACAGTCGGCTTGCTACAGCTGAGGATACTATTACAGGATACTTACAGTCGGCTTGCTACAGCTGAGGATACTATTACAGGATACTTACAGTCGGCTTGCTACAGCTGAGGATACTATTACAGGATACTTACAGTCGGCTTGCTACAGCTGAGGTTACTATTACAGGATACTTACAGTCGGCTTGCTACAGCTGAGGATACTATTACAGGATACTTACAGTCGGCTTGCTACAGCTGAGGATACTATTACAGGATACTTACAGTCGGCTTGCTACAGCTGAGGATACTATTACAGGATACTTACAGTCGGCTTGCTACAGCTGAGGATACTATTACAGGATACTTACAGTCAGCTTGCTACAGCTGAGGATACTATTACAGGATACCTACAGTCAGCTTGCTACAGCTGAGGATACTATTACAGGATACTTACAGTCGGCTTGCTACAGCTGAGGATACTATTACAGGATACTTACAGTCGGCTTGCTACAGCTGAGGTTACTATTACAGGATACTTACAGTCAGCTTGGTTACATACTGGAAAAGTTAGTTCAAGAGTGGAAGTTGTATGAAGTAAACTAATTCCTCAATCTAGAAGACTGGACTTCTCTCAGTTCCATTGAACCGATGAAAGCTACAACCAATTGAAAGCAACCAAGAAACCAAACTTACAATGTTTCAACATACGCTCTTTCATCAACATTCCATATTTTCACAGATCTGTCAAACGAACAGCTGTACAACTGGTGCGTTTCTTTACGGAAGGTCAAACCCTGAAAAATAAGCAGTTCATTAGGATTAAAGGATATCATCAACTGTAACAAATCACTGAAATCAGACAGAGAAATCCTTCAAAATAATTTAATGCTAATCTGGGACAGTTTTTATAGCAAGAGGGGCAGCCAAGATAGCCGTTGAAATCTTGGCCCTAGATCGCTCACTACAGTCATCAAGCACAAGTTAGAAAAGTAGATAGGCATACACATTCAAATGATAAAGACATTAATGAGAAATGATGACACAACAGTAAATGCATATTAAACTGGTCCACTGTTACCCACAATACAACCAGATCAAAGTTTTATGCAGATATGCATTTTGTCTACATAAAGTAATGATTGATGGAAAATGAAGTTGCTAGAAATTTAAAATGTTTCTTTATAAGTTGACCAAATGACCTGGCACTTGTGCTCAAGTGAGCATAAACATCATTACCAAGGGATGTAACTCAAACAACACTAGTCTGAACCGGTCAATTATCAACTAGATTCAAGCTCTGACAGTCAGACTTCAAGTTTAGTATATCTTACGCACACATGAAACTCTGGGAAGCCAACTGTCTACTTGGGTTATCAGAAATACATAACATACAACATGCAGAGCTAAAATGAGGATTTGCAACAGTCCAGGCAGATCATGTGTTGCCTGTTAATAAATGTCTATAAGGAGTGTTTCTAAGACTAAATAAATCAATGGAAATATGGTGTCAGAGAATCGAGTACTTACTGATACTGTGTCTCTATGGCCTTTAAATGTATGAAGCAGTTCCAAGGGACCTGCATCCCAGAGGTGTATTAATTTATTCATATCCCCAGTTGCCTGTAAAGAAAGTAATGACATTCATCATTTGTTAATAAAGGAACAATATAAGCAAAAAAAATAAGCATAACGTTCACATTATATTTCCATAACATAGTTTCATAGTGCTGGAGCTTTACGATGTTTATTTCAGTCATGTACTGTGATCAGTGTCAGTGAACCAATGTTCCTGGGTTACCAACCAGTACTAACACATTCTTCTGCAAGCATCTGACAACTTTCCATCATGGAAGACATATGACTGCGTGTATGATCTTCAGTGGAATTGTCACTGAGAACCTACCAATCACCTGAAGTTGAAATCTATGATCTCCAGATTGGAAGTCAAGCGTTCTATCGACTAGACGACCAAGCATGCTGACACTGACCGAAAGAGCTTGTCATCCACATGATACAGAAAAGCTCATTTTTGAAAGATTTTAAAGAGGTTTGAATTTTATAACTGAAATGTCAGTTCTGAAACAATTTCAAAACATACTAAGTATTTCCCATCGGAAGACAAAGCCATTGCCAGAATATGGGCAGTATGACCGACGTGTTTCTTCTCTGTCCCCTTGCGACCTCCATGGACAACATGCAACTTCTTTCCCTCTTTCAGAGACCCTGAAAAATCAATGCAGAAGATGAGATACAACATATCAATCAATCTGACCAGCTGATACAGGGCTGTAGGAGAGTTTATACAACATATCAATCAATCTGACCAGCTGACACAGGGCTGTAGGAGTTTATACAACATATCAATCAATCTGTACTCCAGAAATGGGATTTGTATTTAAGTCTATTTGTCAAGTCTCAGGACCAAATTATCCATGGTGCAGATAGCATGCTAAAGAAAGCAGTCAACTGCTTTTAATAGATTTCAACAATAAACATAAAAATCCTACACACTATATGTTAAGGTTACCTACATTTGATTATAGAACAATCCTTTGATCCACTGTATATAACCTGACTGTCAGGGGAGATAACCACACATGTGACAGATAACTGATGTCCTCTAAATAGTATAAGATCCTCGGGTGAAGGTGCTATCAACTGAAAAACAAGGATAAATCCTCGATCATCAAAACAGCTACAGGCTTCAAACAAACATGTTACGCATTCATACACTAAACGTTTCATACCAGTCACGATTCAGCCCCTACCCCCCCCCCCCCCCCCAATCATCAGATTAACATTGATCTAAAAATGACCATGTAGCCTCTAAATCCGGAACTTTAGAACCCCTGCATATACAAGTAAAAACTGAAGCTAACACAGTCCACTGTTTTATCCTGGAGACCCGTGTCACAGTACCATTTAAGATTTCTTGCACAACATGTCCAATTATGTTCAATAGAACAGCCTCAATAAAAAAATCACAAAACATCTTCCAGAAAACTTACATTGTCTGCTTCCTTTCTTTGCAATTTTCCAGCTTGTTCTAACTAAAATATACAAAGAATTGAGTTATAAAGAGTAGTACATATGTACAGACAAAGTCATATGTCTGAATAAACATGATGAATAAATACCTACAAATTCTATGAGACTATATTCTAGAACTGTTCCATTACAACTGGACAGAGGACGAAACTTATTCAGTCATTTGTCCTCCACTTCTAGATAATGTTTATTAGAGTATGTCAGTTTTTTAGGGGGGAAATTGGTTTGAAATGCAGGAATGCTGATTTGATCAAATTATATATAACTAGGATACTGGTGAAAACATCATGTATTTTAACACGAACAGTCAACCATTAATCTGAGACACAAAAAAGGTCCTCATTAACACCATGAATATTCTACTTTCTATTCTTTACTTGACAAGAACAGCGTGATACGGTCCTAAAAACTCCAATGTCCCATATTTAGAATTAATTTGTATAAAATCATAAGAACATATATGAAATTGATATATGAGATACATACCAAGTCTTGTTTTAGTCTGTGAGATACCACGTCTCTATCTACTTCATTATCAACAAGATTGTCTCTTTCTGTAAACAGAAACGTTAAGTATGACATGCATGATGCAATGTATCATACAAGGATCACATTTCACGTTCGAAATTCTAACATATACATATCATTTCCCCCCCCCCCAATTGCTTTAATGTAATTTCAATATCCTTTCCACTCTATTGTTTCAGATATATACATGTATACTGTAACATCAATCAATAAAATTTATATTCAACCTTAATATCGATCAATGCATTTTATATTTCGCTTTTACTAACCCCGAATATTGTCTTTGTATATATATATAGTATAATTTTAAACGTCTACAAGCCTGATGCACAACTACAACCTACAAATCATAAGATCAGAGTGAATTCCATTGTCTAATGCATTTGAAAGTATCAGCAACATTACCAATTCTTTTGAATTTCTGGTGACAACACAAAAATGTGTACATAGTAGGTAGTAGATCTTACCTTCAACTTCTATTTGTTTCAAATATTGTTTGGCAAGTCTCAATTTTTTCTCTTGAGGAGTTTCATCATCAGACTCTGAAGACAGATATCCTTGGTCCCTAGTAGGTACAGAATCTTCCCTGAAAAAAATATTCAATAACCAAAACTGATCATTTAGTAAAAAAAGCAATTTGAACATGGCCGTAGCCCTACCCAAGATCTTATTTAATAGTCTGTAAATGTGGCAAACATTCACATGCCAATTTGATCTTAACCGCATCAGTCATTATATTCATTTTTTAACTCAATTCAGAGCACTTGTTTTTTAAATAACTTCAAATATGAACTATACACCAAAGTCCACAGCAGAGAATTAAAATAGTATCCTCCAATGATATATAAAGCTCGAAGCTAAACAAATCATTTCTTAGTGGTTTTCTTGTTAATATGACAAAATTGAGTCAGATGAAGTCTAGCAGTTTGCTAAATGCAAGTGTGATATACTATTTAAAGCAGATAAAGAATTACTGAGACAAGACAAGAAAAGCTCTATCAACTTACTCCTGCTCAATATCAGAGTCACTTTCAATCTCTTCATTTCTGCCTCCTACCATTTTGCGTTTTTTGGAGGCACCTCTGCTTGTATCTGCAGGTCTCTTCCTTTCTTGGGTATTTTTGTTCTAAAATGATTAAATTCAACATCAGCATTTCTTGTATAAATTTTTACATGATCAGCCGGGATTGTCAGTTTTTGTTGAACATACCTGTATCATTGATTGGAGGGGAAAATTCCCCGATTTATTTTATGCGTCAATGTCAGTAATTTCTTCAATTCAAGGATTTTTTTAAAGAATGATGATCTAGATTGGAGACAGACTACATTATGATTACAATACTTTTGAATCAAGTCATGATCAAGGAAAAATGTATAATTATCACAAGCATTGAACATTTTAACGCAACAAAACAAGTACTGTCACATGTACTGAGAGTATTTATAATGTATGAACTGTTATAGATAGATACATAATTTATTGCAAATTCAGTAAGCCAAAGGTCCATGTGAACATATATACAATACATACAATTTCACATAATTATATATGTAATAGATTTTCCCCATGCTATATGCTTCTTTAAAGTTTTGCTCAACCTTTTTTGCGTTTGATCGGTTTAGTTACTCTGCATATATGAGAGACCTTTGCCAAATATTATTCAAATTGCAAAACAGTATTCTGCTATTTTCGACACCAAATAACTCACTATCATTATACGGCAGACATTGTTGGAAGTGGCAAGCAAATGAGAGATGTTATTCGATCTGTTTTGCAATTTGAATAATCTTATGCATACAGACAGTTGCACATGTATTTAAATGTTCAACCATGCTTGATTTTTATTCCAGGATCCTTCTGATAGCGACAAACAGGTAACATAGAAGCAAAATTGGCCACTGAGAAGTGGACAGGTTTAGCCCAATTCTAAAAAAGCGTGTTTCTGAGAGTTTTTACAAAGGACTGAAGCCGCATGGTATGTTGGATAGTGGATATATGGATGCTAAATGGTAGATAAATCATTGTAGTGTTGACAAATATAAAGATTTTGAATCTGTGACCGTTTATTTACTATGGTGCAAGGAGAGTGCTGTTCATTGGAAATCTTTCGTTGCAATCCTTCTCTTTTATATACATATCTATACACATTAGTCGAGTACCTGTATATATAAACTATATTTACCAAAAATATATTGAAATAATGTCCATTATTTTCCCTGAATTTTCACACAAGCACTCAAAGTGATATAATATCAATTTTGTTTAACAATAATGTAAAACAGTGAGTTACGATTTATCAAATTAAAAACAATACATAATATGGATGCAACCACGATACATGTCAAAAATAACCAAGTTAGCCGCTTTTCCGTCAATATCCGAAAGCGAGTACACTTTGAAAATCATGTATTTTTCGAAATTCGTGCGCCGCCGCTAGGATCTTTCATCCGAAAATTGCAATATATATGGTGTTATCAAATAATTACATACCTGACCCCTTTTCCCTTTATTCTTAATGAAAAAAGACATTGTTTTCTTCTCTGAATAGTTCGTATAAGCACGTGTGTAGTATATTCTTCTGACGACTAATGAACTGTTTGCGTCGCTGTCGTCATATCACTGGTTGTACATGTCTCGCGGGCGATTTTAAGCGTCATTCATGATGTTTATATAGGCTCAGTATAAACTAATGCACAGTGATTATTTTTTGTGCAGTGTTTTTTTCATATATAGAAGAAGAAAAGATCATTTGAATTAACTTTGAACATATTTCAGTTTTGCACAGTTAAAAGCAGTTTTACCTCTTTTAATAGTTATAACTGGGACCAATATATACATGTATATATATATTGGTCCCAGGTTATAATGATTGAAATGACGCACTGTCTAATTTGGTGATCAATGTCACTCTAAGAATATAGAAAATATGGAGTTTATGCATAGGCATTCACTATTAAATTGATTAAATTCTAGTGGAATATTATAGCATGTACATGATTATGTTAATTAACATGTGTATCAAGAAATGTTTTATGTTTGTTGGTAAATAGAGCTTTGTCTTAAACCTGGGAACTCTGATATTCTGGATGATGAAAGAAGTAGAAAATATGAATATTCAATATTTATGACTTACCATAATTCTATATCAAATCAATTTATTTCAGTATAATGAATACTAGTGATAAGATTATTGACAGTATTGTGTACAAAAAGAAGACAAGAAATTTATATCAACCTTGAGCTTGTGTGTATTGTCTGTGATGCTTTCTGGAATTTGGAGGAAAGGTTCACCGACTCTTACAACCTCAGGAAACATGATTTTGATTGCAATTTAAATGCTTATCATTGTTATTGTGATTTGTACATAAATTAATGACTTTACTATAATACTTATGAATTACTATAATACTTATGAATACTAACATAAATTTCAAGAGGAATAGTTTTGTATGAGTACAGAAATATAATCACTTTACATAGATCTACATACTTTTACAAAATCCTTACGTACAGCTGATAGTCAGCGTAATACAAAAGAAGCATCACTGACATGTTAAGCAGCAGCCCGACAACCTGATTGCAGATGAACTGAAGCGCTCAATACAAGATGGTAAACGACAAAACCTGATCTGCTTTTATCGTCACTTTTTTGGTCCTACGTTTTGATAAACATTGCCTTCATTTTAGGAATGGTAGTCGATGACATGGTAGATGTTTATCACAGAGCTTGTGGGTTCAAACCTTGACCAACTCAATATCAGCTTCTTCGTAACTTCAGTGGATTTTCCAAGAGAAATAAACTGAGATTGACTTATATAATAAGCAACGATTGTTTATCATGTGACCAAGTTAACACATGTACATCCATTTATAAAAAACATTTCATAAATTTCAAGGATTTTACTAATTTATGGTGTCTGTGTTTCAGTTGTACATGTAGTTACTTGCCAAATAAAGTATATTTTACATTATACTAAAAGCCATGACTATGAGATGACTGATTCAGATTTAACAATTGTTTTCCAACCTTCTAGTGAGTAGTACTTGTAATACCAATGAACTGCAAAGGTTTTCAAATTTCTCAAGTAATAATCTTGGATACTAGTACAATGTAGTCTGAGAATTTCTAAGTATTTCACACAACATGCACTTAATACAGCCAACTTGACATTTATCTTGATCAATTTTAAAAACTACTGATATATTTTATTTCAAACATATGTCCACAGATCTTTGTAATACAACTACCTTTTCCATACTCAACAGACGGATACAAAAATAAAAACAAATTGCCAATTATGTTGTTTTTGTATTTATTCTAAAAAAACGTGGTAAATCAAACATCTTCTGTGCTTATAACAGCCATCTCTTCTGACTGACAGCTGAACAATTACACTAATCTAACAAGAATCAATGCAATAGGCAAAACATAATTTGTTATATATACACGTACTATGTATAAAGCTTGACCACTGAGTAACATGCAGTTAGTTACATCTTAACTCCATACCTTCTGACTGACAGCAGTTATACAGGTGACCTAGCAGCATTAAAACATTTTTCATCATGAGAACAATATTGAATACACCATCACAGTACAATCTGGGTACAACATTAAGATAGTATCATTACATATTTGTCCCATCAAATTGTCACTATGTATGAATTGTATAGCAAAGGAAAATAAATTCCTAAAACCATGCTTTAAACTTGTTTGTTTGTACATGTAGTAACTGTACTCGCACTTTTAAGATGGGTATGTACATGGACTATTTTCTATTTAGATTTAAGACATGAAAAAAAAACAGCAGAACATTTTTAAAAAATCAGTTCCATCAAGTTCAGTGAGTCAGTCAATGTTCTGCAATGATTTTTTAGAGCTTTTGCTGCAACTTACTACCATGTTATAATGAAGCATTCAACTATTCCTCAACACATTAAACTGCTGTACAATAGTAGTGAATATGCAACCAGTTCCAGAAGTCCAACACACACATGTCAAAATGTCTCTATCACAGATTGCTATCATATATCAATGAAGTCAGCAGTAACACACATAGACTAGAATGGATCATAATGCTAGTAACCATCTTCCCTGAAATCAAAAACAAAGGAAATAATGAATCATGTGATGCATGTCGCTTTCACACATAGCAAATTTTCCAAAGTAGTAGTGCAAAACAGGAGCTTGCATATTACAGTGTACTAAATAGGACTAATTTCTTACAATGCCTTTGACAGCTATACTATTTGACTCAGAAAAATACAACTCGAGGTTTAATATATGTGGAAATGCTATTATTTATACTTGTATTACTATTTAGTATGATTAATGAGTTAATCAACAAATAAACACTACTCAGAAAAAAAATAGCCTGAGGTTTATTTTGGGGTATGTGACCTCTCACGGAACAGGGAGGCACAGTGGTTGAAGGGGAACACCTGACATCTGGTCTGTATGTCTGTGTATGAATCCCACCTTGGATTCCTAACTTAATAACCCCTGATTTAAGCACAATTACTGGTTAGTAACCAAGGAAGCAGTCATCCAGAGTGATTAATGTTAAGTTGCAATTGCTTGTTTCACAATCAATGTAAAATCAATAAGTTTAAACTGAATTAAACCAAGGAAACTAGGCTAAATTCTTGACAACAGTTTTAAAAGACGCATAGAGAGATGAGCTCAATATGCGTGCAAGTGTCCCCTTTTTCACAAGTTGTTAAAATGAATTGCACTGAACATTATGTGTAAGAACTAATTGATTCTTATCTACTTATCTATCAAACATCAAAATCTGACTAGCTGAACAGAATAAAAAATCATCATACATTTTTAATGTGGACGCTTGTGAACGAACACTTCTGGGTGTTGTTTGGGCACTGGACATTATTGAAGAATGTTGAATAGATTCCTCTAAAATATCACAAACATCTTGAACCGAAGTCAGCGCTTCTTCACCAGCTCCAACTGAAACATACCAAAGTTTACATGCCTCAGATTTGAAAAAAGTAGGGTTAGTAGGGCTCTTTCAAGAAAAGAAGGAAAAAGTAGGGAGCAAACAAAAGAGTAGGGAACAGCAGGAAAAGTAGGACCCACTTGACTGTCTGTGACATTCTAATTTAGTGAGAACACTAGTAGAAAAAATAGTATTTAAGTATAATACTACAGATTTTGCAGAAACCTTGTCTTCCAAAAAAAACAGTAGACCAGATTTCTCCCTCTTAAAATGTATAATTGTACAGAGGAAAAAAAGAACTACTTACCTAACACTGATGTTATATCCTGTGTATTTGTTAATCCTGGATCCCTGGTAGTAGATTCTCTATTCAATGAAGAATAAGACGCACGTATGGCTCGTAGATTTTGAAACAACTAAAATTGAGAAGAAAATTTATCAAAAAATATTAAACCAAATTTCAATTAAGCTCCCCTTTTTTCATAAGCAGTACAAAACTCACTAAATTTAAACATTGTGTATTTGTTTTACCAATTGTTCACATTGCATTAGCTGCTCACATTGATCAATTTCAAGTGTATATATTACATTTGTTGCCTAAATAATACTGTAAAATCTTAAATGTGTTTATATTCCTATAATCTGATTCAAACACAAAGTAAAAAAAAAGGAAATAATTATTTTCACAGATAGTAAGTTATAGGAGTATTAAAGTAAAAACTGCATAACCTTCTGTCAATAAGTCTAAAATTCTAGCCAATGTTGGATTCATTCAATTTGAACAAACACATGTAAGGACAGAAATATGCTTGCAAATGGTATCTCATAATAGGCTCACTTAAACTTAATCTGTAACCAAGCATTAAGCATAAAAAATGGAAAAAAAGTGTTGTGAAAAAATTACCTGAATAAATTGCTGTAATAGTTTGTGCACTCTTTTAAATGCTGGTCCCAGCTGTGTAAGATTTGGTGGCGACTTGTTACACCAGTGACTCATTTCATTCTCATAGCAGTAAGTGAAGCCAGTAACCAGCTGCGACAATTCTGAAAGGACTAAACTAATTGTTCTGCAGACGGTTTCCAGTTTACTTTCATCTGTAGGTTGATAATCGTGCTAAAAAGGAAATGCAGAAATTTTCGAATGTTTCATTTTAATGCCAAAAGGAATATGTTGTAATTCATTAAACCCTTTTATTTTTTAGCAATTCTGTAAATGATTTATGTGCAAGTTACTACGTCAAAATAACAACATGTAGATCTTTCAAATTTTAAAATGTCTTAAAATACAGCATAATGGCTGGCACCCTTAGAATGTCTAGTATACATTTAACCAAAAACTACAATTCAATATTAGCTTTTGATTTTGTTAGATTCTTCTTCTAACTTATATAAATCCCTCTCGATGACTGCATTCTGGGTTACACACTAGAACTCATGGATTATTCAGGAATTAAAGCGACCACAGAAGCATCTGAATTAAAATCATGAGCTTCAGTTCAGGACAGCACTTTATTCCTAGACCACTATATGATTCTGCCGAGTATTCAAGTAGGATG
Source organism: Mactromeris polynyma (assembly GCA_032209605.1). Classification (NCBI taxonomy): domain Eukaryota; kingdom Metazoa; phylum Mollusca; class Bivalvia; order Venerida; family Mactridae; genus Mactromeris; species Mactromeris polynyma. The sequence continues at coordinate 51,489 of JASFXZ010000055.1, forward strand.
AAATATTTATTCATGCACCGTTTTCATAACAAATATGTATCAAACTAATTGCAAATCAATATGCACACTACAATAGAAATGCATGACATTATATTTTTACAGTAATTCAATTCAGCACTTAAAATAAAGTTGCTATAAGCATACCAGCTTCTTCAAATCTTCAAGAAGGGCACACTGCCTAGTCATATCATCTCCCAGTTGTATAGCAGCAGCTTGGATTTCCTGAAGGTTTGGTTTTGATGCTCTGATAAAGAAAGGTAATATAAAACATTAGAAACCATTTCTTAAACACACTGTAATCATCACTTTACAAATTTGTATTTGTAAAAGTTACATCTATTGTGTTTTCAACAAAGTTTAATTTACTGTTTTATTACTGTTATTACCTGAATATATATTCAGTGCAGCAAATATAGCTAGATGCTCCCAAATTTCAGTTACTGAGCCGCTTGTGGTCCGATTTCAGGTATAAGCAATAAGCGACAAGGAAGATCATGATAACCCACGCAATTTAATTGAAGAGATCTATTGGTAATATCTGGTAAAGGGCACATTTTCTATAATATTTTGAACAGTGTCCACAACTTCATTAATAAAATTAAGTTGACATTTACAATCACTAAGTGAAATACTTTCAGAAGTATGTTAATTTTGGTCATTTTAAACCATTTACTTACTTTTCACCAGATTTACATTTAGATTCAACTTGTTTCTGTAAATCAGGTGGTAGAAGAGACAATTTGGCAGTAAATATAGAATTTATGTTGCCGTGGCTACATATAGTATTTAAATATGTAAGGTCATGTGACATTTGTTCCTCCAATGGAAGAGCTTCGCTGAAAAGAATACAAAAATATAATGTTATATAGAGAATAATAGGTTTAGTGACGTGGAATGAAAAAGTTTATCAGGCAAGGCGGAGGAATTTATCGGGTGAGCCACAGGCGAACCCGATAACTACCGGAGCCGAGCCTGATAAACTTTTTCATTCCACGTCACTAACCTATTATTCTATTTATCCTGTCACTTATTGTGTTAAGTAAGGGGGAAATACCTTTAATTCTAAATAATACCGAGTTACATCCCCTAAATTATGACGTAATTAATTTTGTGACTTATTGAATTACTTGTGACGTATTGACTATAAGTGTGGTTTGCACCTTACGCCGAGAGAAATAGTTCCCATGAGTCTGACACATTTTCAGTGGCAATATGAATTTATCTGCGTTTGCGAACATCTGATGAGCATTAACAAATAATCAATAACAAATCAAAGAATTTGCAACAATTTAGTAAGCGTAAAAAATTATAATTAGTTCATACGCAATTTCCCACGGTTGTTTACAAATGATGAGAAATGTCAAGGGCCACAGAATACGAGAAAAAATGTGATATTTACATCTATTTCATTAAAAACTGATCTAGAAAACAAGAAATTAATCTGTTGATTCAGTCTATCAGTGTCATTTACGATTGCAAAGGAATTTTCGGCACAAATCGATGAAACCGGACTGGGATTCTAATATTCAGAAGATGGGTGGGGTACGTACTGCTATTGCTACTGATCAATATGTTATTTTCATGAGAAACTCGACCGCACGGTCAGCCCTGATAAGTTCAAACGCAGATGGACCCAAATTTCCGAAAGGATGTTGTTCCAATGGTGTAAACAGCTGACAATTTGTTTGACTACGTTGTTTACTACGTGTTCCAGTAAGCACTTGCATTCGGGTCAAAATGCAGACTGGGTTTGTCTAATAAACGGATAAGATTAAGCACCGCTTGAATGAAATAGAACAACTTTGAGGAAATTAACATTTTATTGTATGGATTATACAAAAAATGTTAAAAGTGTTATAGTATTCAGTTGAAAAATCCATTGTTTTAGTAAGTCCGTAAAAATGATAACATCGCGATACTTAACAAAAAATAGTCCGGCTGATCACGTGGTCATGTGACGTGAGATAAAAGTCATGTGACCAAGTGACCAGATAAAGCAAAAAATATCAGCACCCTGTTATCGGGTCGAAATTACAGCAAGTGACAGGATAAATGCCCATAAACCTTAAAACTCTTACATGGAAATTATAATAAGTTTACCATTTCATACAGCACATACAACATTGCTGTAATATGACTCACATGTAACATGGTATGCTTATGATCCATAGAATTAAATTATATCAGGCAATAATGTCAGGTCTTCACAAGTTAAGAAATTCAAAACACAACTTTTAGTCACAACAAATATAGTCACCCCGGCACAAAAATAATTAAACACACATTCACCAAAATTAAGCTTCCAAAATTGAATTTTATCAGAGAAGGCTGGAAGGAAATTTAGCAATTTTATACTTATACATATATATCTAAAAATTTAATACCAAAGGCATGACTGATAAAAGAATGTACCTGACCATCCCTGGGTCACAGAACAACTTATTTTTAGGATCTTCAGCAGCATCTGCCGTACATACAAGATCAATCAAATGTTCCATAAATATTGATTGTCTACCAGCTGGTACCACACCCTGCAAATTATAATAAAAGAAGAATATCTAAATATATGCACTGAACACCGTTTTAACAATATTATATTAAACGGACCACCATTTTATGAATAGTATCATAAAAAAGGTTTACATTTTTTGGTCATCTGTCAAAAAAAGTATTCATATTGTGTATTCTGTAGATATTTATAATATCATGTTATGTATATATAATTTATTTGGGAAACTCTTATGTATTTACCTAGACAAGCACTGGTATGTAGCCAAACAGTCATTGGCTGGTAAATTCTGATATAATCTGGTAAGTAATTTGCTAAAACGTCTCTAAATAGCCAACATATAGCTCAATGCAGTGTCAAAACAACATAATTTTTTTTAAATACTTTCTTAATGAGTAAACATGCATTTTGCTATAAGGCAGATTACAGATTTCGCAAAATAGCTGAAAAAGTAAAAATCCAATTTGCAAAAGAAGTACCCAAGATTTCAAAGTGGTGTACAGCATTTACAGTCACTTAGAAGTTAGATTATTATGTATGTTAAAAATCAAAATATCTCAATATTTTAAGATATTGTCAGTTTTTAACACAGTACTACAAATACAACTCACCCTAATTAGATCAACATCATCATATCTACATAATCCAAGATTAGAAGCCACAAACAGCAACCCTGAAATATTCAATTATCATACTCATGTTCTAATGATATGAAAAACTGTACGAAATCAGTAAATATAAATTTATTGTAAACAAATCATTGGCAAAAAGACAAATACATGTACAATGTACCCAGAATTAAAGGACAACATCTTGTGGAAGAATATGAGATATCGCCACATGCAAGTTCAGAGGCTAGGTTCAGGAAGATTCAGCTAAGGCTATCTGTCAGTGTATCAAGTCTGTTTTTTTGTCAATACAATACAAATCTGTGTGCATGCCACCAAAGTGCAGATATGTAATTGTTAGGGTAAAAAATTATCAACAACATGATACCTTTGAAGATATGACAGCAACATGCTTACAACAATGGCAATTATATATAAGGGTACATGTCATGTATTCCGATGCGACAATGAAACAACCTGTGTGCCGGTCAATAATTGGTATGAGATTTTCTAGAAGGACGAGATTCAATAGAAGACAATAAGGGAAGAGGAAGGAAGAAGATGAGGGTCATTGGTAACGTCACTGAAGGACGTCATCGAAGGTGATCCCCCTTGACATTCCGTGATAGAGCCAGCCGTGTCGGGGCACTGGACAGTGCAAAGGAGTTCATCAACAGATTTAGGGATGTGAAAAGTTTGGTTGAGATGGGTTCCTCGGTTGATACTTGAAGAAGAGACTCGATAGATTTTGCAGTTTAGCAGAAATTGACCTTTCTGCATATATTGATTGACAGCTCGCGTAAGCCAATCGCGTTGCAGTATTCGCGCACACCTCCGGCATTGTTTTATCGACGCCATTTTGTTAGACAAGCGCTACAGTTGTCAACAAATTTGTCTAAGAGTGATAGTTTTCGGGAAAGCAAATTACAGGGTGTTTATTATTGATCTAAGACAATGGTGAAAAGGTGTAGCTTCGGGCTGTGTGATAGTGACAATAGATGTCCAGACTGATAGGTGGCGTGAAATTCTTACCTTTTCCAAATCCTAAGACAAATTTGGAAACATACATGCGGTGGATTAAGTTGCGCGGCAGACCGCATCACGAGTTAAATCCGTCTAAAATTAACACAAACAGATATGCCCCATTGATAAAAAGATAACTTTTTGTTTGGTATTTGTTATTTTTACCTTTAAATATCAGTTTGACTGGGAGGGGACAAACATTACAAGTTAATGAAAAGTCTGGACCCTAAAACATGAAACACAAATGTACAACTTAAAAGGTTTTTATTTCACATAATCAGTTGCAATTTATATATGTGAGAATATATCAAATCAACTATATTATATCTGTATGTTGAGGGAACATAATATTATTTTTCTAAACTAAAATAATTGTCTTATGTCAGCATTTAAGCAAGTATTTGGACGGACATTACTTTTAAATTTGTAATAAGGCTGAGTTTGTATAACTAAAATGACCAGAATCAATTATAAAATCAATAATTATTGCGATTAAAAACATGAAACTGAAACATGTATTGCTATAAACATATATACATGGAGAAAAATATCTGAATTTTGGTAATAATTGATATTGATGACAAATTTAAATACATATGATATACCGGTATTGGTTACTCACTGTCAAGTATTTCTTTCGAAAGTAATTTATATGTCAGAAAAGTTCTTATTTCTTCATTACATGTATTTCAATTGCATTGGGGGTTTACAATTTATGTACGTATAGAAATTAGTAATATATCTGGTTTAAAATCCTAAATATCACACCTACGAGTATTTTGATTTTGTTAAATAAATAAACCTATTTTCTAACATTCAACACAAGTCTGATCATTTATTTTTTATAAATGGTCATTTAGTTAAAGGCTATACAAATAATTTACATTTCTCAACGTTGCTGTATATATGTGTCGGATGGTGACAGCAAAAACTGATTGGATGCGTATTGGACTCCTACTGGGCCAGACTGTGAAATGCTGATTACGGGGCTGGATAAGATTTACATCTAGATAGTGCACACATGCGACATTATTGTTTATTGCAACACATTAATAATTTGTCCAGCCTATGTACAAGCCTTGTGTCTGCCTCTGTTTCTATTTTATCATCATATCTTTACAGTATGATTTCTGGAATTTGTAGAAATATATGTTGCAGGATTTGAAGATTTGAGAAATAATCCTGATATTCTAATGTCCATCCCTTTTTGTGTAATGTCCATCTCCACACACAATAAAGGTTGTTTATGTACACAACATAACTATACCTAAACTTGATGACTAAAACGACTTTCATTCACACTAAATAACATTATACATAAGGGGACGGACATTACAGATAACGTTTCATGTTGTTTTTTTGGTAAATACTTCCCCTGTAAACCCGCAATAAACTGCATACATTCTAATATAAAATGAAATTCGTCTTCTAAAACATTACATAGTTGACATTTTCTTTCTGATCGTGGTATATAGCATTCAAGGTTTATTCCATCTTCCCGTTTCAATTTCCAGTCTATGGCTTGATAGGCCTACTCTTAATCTAGTCAAAGCAGATCTATATTAAGTAATATTTATTTTGTCAAGATATGGTCGAAATATCAAATAATGAGGAAAAATCCGATAGAATACTATCTACATCAGCCCGTTATAGTTCTTTGTTCGACGCCATATTGGACATGGCTTGTCTAACGTGGTTACAGCGAGAACCTGTTACTAAGGGGGGCGTGGCTACGAAGCGTCTGCAGAAAGGTCAATTAAGAGGCAGCTACGAGGTCATCAGTTTAATTTCCTCCATGAACTGCAAGTTCATCTCCATAATGTCATCTCCACACTTACTAATGAGTGGTATTCAGACGTTTATTCCAAGTGGATTAAACGTCATAAAAAATGTGTTAGTGTTGGGGAAAAAAGTATGACGTTTTTAAAGGCAATGTGATAGACGTCGTTGGACTGCGCCGGTAGCATTCACCCATGTTTTTTAATCAGTATAATTCAGCTATTTGTGTATGTATTGCTGTGAAACTTTCTATATTTGTATATCGATATGTTAAATGTACTGTATATGAAATTTCAATGTATGTGGAAAAATGTTTCATTTATTTAAAAAGTCCATGTAAATCTGGATCAACCCTCATATGTTGACAAAACATCCAGGAAAGCTTTAAGTCAGGAAACATAAGAAAAGAGTCCTTAACAAGCTTGACTGAGTCTAAACTGTAACTGTCAACAATGTTAATTGTGTGTCATGCTAATGTCAAAGCACCAAAAACTGACTTACTTTGTATTCTGGAGTCCATCTTTGATTCCACTGATGCATATTCTGGATCTAGAATCTCATTCAGCTTTGAATCAAACCTACCAAGTATAAATAATAAATCAATATGTAGCAGTTGTTATAAAAAACTTTTTTTTTTAATTTATCATTTAATTACTTTCAAAGAATAAATATATTGTAGTACAATATTCCCCTTTTTAAGCCTTGAATGCATGGAACAATTTAAATGCCTTCACATTTGTAATTTTCACCTACATGAGATATATGCCAGCAGACCTTGACACATCTGTATATAACAATGACATACATCACATTCCACAGGGATTTTCCAGGTGCACATTTTCTGCTTCTCTGAGTCTGATGCAATTACTTTACACAAATCCTGCCCACAATGTTTGCACCTGGCAAGTGTCTCAGTAATACATCATCACAATGGTTGATGTCATCAGAAGTTTCTCAGAAAAAATGTCACATTAAAAAATCTTCTCTTGTGACCCCCAAAATTTATCAGACTCAAAAATTTGCAAATGTGCTAGTCCCAGGACTCTAATTTGAAAAACCCAAGGGAAAACACTGCATGACAATGTCATGATGACAGAAGGAAATCTAATACTGTTTTGTACTTATGGGCTGCTAATATTACTGTACTTCAATTCTTCATGAAAGAAGAAGCTACATGGAAATAAGAGTGTGTATTTGGTACAGCATGTCACAGCAAGAATCGCTTGTCAGCACGGCAGCATTCAAGCCCAAAAGCCATAAAGTCCTGGAATTTATTTACCATTTAGAAGTATAAATATTCATATACAAAAGACTTGTAAAATAAAAATTGATGTGTTATAGTGCAACTGAGTAAAGCATTACTGCTCATCTTTCTATTAATATTCATTACTCAAGCTAAACTGAATAGCAGTCAAAGGCTTATTACTTTGAAAACAGCCACTGCAACAACCTAATTCTTGCTTCCCCTGGTTTAAATATCAATTCACTGATCCATGAATCTTCCACACCTTCAGTGTAAGGACATCCTAGTTGCTGGAAAAAAAAGTTCAGTCATTTAATGAATTCATAATTCTCTATGATTTTTTTTGTTTTCATTTTATTAAATTTATTCCATGTTTTGGGTCGAAATCACTTGGGACGAATAATTTAGCCGGTACGTTTATCATGTCTGGACACTTTTAATAATACCGAATGATTACTTTACTGATCTTTATGACTATGCAATACGATTTTTTCCAAATGAACTTGTTAAAGGGAATAAAAAAGTCGAATATTGTGACCAGGCAAGTTAAAACTTGTCAAATTATTGAAGAATTATTTCATTTAAATACTGTAGTGTTGTATATGGGGTCCGTGGCAACTACATATCGAGTTTGCTTATTTAAGAAAACGTTTAAAAATCTGACAAATATTCAGAATTATTCTAAATATTATGCCGAAAATTACAAACATCCAATTTTTTCTTGAACTTTTTCGATTTTGAAGCAGCCGCCATTTTTAACGTTTACTATACGATCCACGACGTGTTTTATCTACGGACCTGACCAAAATATTGTCTAGACTGCAGATTTTACAATGATTTAACTTTTTTTTCAAATATCTTGTATGCGAGTATTATAGTTTACATCTTGTAGCAGCTCAATGTGGTTCATAAAAGCGATCACAATTTCATATATCTGTGAAGATAATCGTTGAACGATAAGGGAGATAACCACAATGGGACCACAGTCTGACGGCAGATATCCGCGTAGTAGAAATCTTATCTTGAATTCGGAATATCTCTGTTATCTCCCTTGTACTAACTGGTGTAAGTAAATTAAATTTCATTTAAAATCAGTTTATTTTCGATTTTGCTTGAATATTGAGTGGATTCCCCAATAGTTCACTGAAATAAAAACAATTGCATGTATTCGTATCATAGAATGTGTTACCCACTGTTAGTTTGATTGGGTGTGGTCAACCCTCTCCCTGTCTCAGGATTTGACATTTTGGGCATTTTAATTTTTAGAGAACTTGGCCTTAAGCTAAGGTGTGGTCCATACAGTACAGGTTTGACACCTGATTTTCTTCAAATTTCGTAAAAAAATTATAAAAATAACACATGAGGAATTATATGTGTCAACAGTCAGATGAGTGGACAGTCCACACTGTCCAGCAGTTATCTAAAGGACTGCTCTTCTTCTTCTAGTCTAGACTCCAATAGTGTGACCCATTTATTATTAGCAAACACTTGGTTATTTGCAAATTCTTTCAGTTCAATATGTTAATTTGATGTGATAATATAGGAAATTATAAACTGTAAGCCTGTAATGCACCAGTCAATTGTAACCATGGCCCCTTCCCAGGTCCGGGGGATAGCGGGGGAAATGGGCAGTGTTTTTACCTTCCAGCTGGCTCAGCAGTGCCTAGTGAATGCGGTGGTTTTGTTTTCGCGCCGAAAATGGCGGGGAATGGGCCTTACCTAGGATGTCCACAGGGTGCGGCGGGCATTTGTCGGGGATTTTACCAGCAGTTTGTCCCCGCAGGGCGGGGATTTTACCTGGGATTGGCTGGATCAAAAGTCAAAGTCCCCGCTATTCCCCGGACCGGGGGGGGGCATGGTTACAATTGACTGGTGCATAAATGGCATTTTATTAAATAATACTTGATATATTAGTACATCTTTCATGTCTTTGATATGCCTCATTCGATTTATTGATATTGTCTGCATTTTTTTAATCAATGACAGCTCTATGGCAACACATTGTTGGCAGGCAGCTTTGTATTAACTATCGAAATATCAATTCAAGTAAAATTTGTAAAAAGTAAACAATTACTTTGGCATGAATACTATCGATGATTGAATATTGGATTGTGGTTCAGATCATGTATCGTTGACACTGATTTGGGTGGGACTGAACTCCGGGATCGTTTTTTAAAAATAGTTTGAGTGGAACATATGTTAACTGAAGGGGTGTGAACGATAAATAATTTTAAGTTTGCGAAATAAATATAATTTGAGTTCTTTTTGTGTGTGCATTGTTTTAGCAATAAAGATTTTTACTGGTTAATATTGATAAAAACTTACGCTTTAGTTTAAGTTATGTAGACTGTTTTGTATTTAAATTGCATCAGGGCTAGTAGATCTAGTAAGTTATAAGAAATCAGTTATCTGGGATTCTCTGAGTTCGATTTTTAAAAATTGTTCGAGTGGAACATATGTTAACTGAAAGGGTGTGAACGATAAACAATTTGAGTTTGTGAAATAAATATAATTTGGATGCTTTTTATATTGTTAATGGGACGTTATTTTAAGATTGTAACATATGTTAATTGAAGGGTGTGAATGAATGTTCCTTTATAACATACTTGGTATAATACATCCCGGCTATTCGTTAATGACCTTTGATAACTACGATATAGTCCAAAATATCGATCCCGGATTTTCCCATCTAAGTCCCGGATTTTCTTAAAGTCCCGGATTTTAAATATAATTTGGATGCTTTTTATATTGTTAATGGGACGTTATTTTAAGAATGTAACATATGTTAATTGAAGGGCGTGAACGAATGTGTCCTTTAAGTCACACAATTATAGTTTAAATTAAATATTTATGTTAATAATTTGGCTACACAGTAGTCTTATAATATTCCTTTATAACATACTTAGTATAATACATCCCGGGTCCCGGCTATCCGTTATTGACCGTTGATAACTACGATATAGTCCAAAATATCGATCCTGGATTTTCCCACCAAAGTCACGGAATTTTTAAAAGTCCCGGATTTTAAATATAATAAGTAATGTAGTCCATATTTGTTGTATATTGTATGCAAAGATCAGCATTAAAAACAATTTTAATATGCTTCATAACAAATACTAACACACATTTTCAAATCAAGTCAATAAATTTTATTAAGACACAGTTTGCATATATAATATTAAAATTTTAACCTAAAAGTATTTTTTTCCACTTCAGTCAAAAGCTTTAAGTTACTTAGCTAAGAGATATTTTTACCAAGATGCTTTATGGATATGGCTCCTGTTGTTAATGATGTATGTGTATTTCCTATACCTGTGCGAAAATAAAGTTCAGTTCTGTTCTGTAATATATATATAGCTAAGTAACTTAAAGCTTTTGTAATTTGGCTGCTGCTGAACTCTTGGTATTTTAATTGTTAACATATTAGAATCACTTTTGTAAATCTGACTTAGTTGAATCTGTATATTTAATTTTAAGCATTTCAAATTTTCACTTAAACTATCTAGATAATATACAGTGGATGGTTCTTTGTCTGTTTGTATACTTGTTACCCAATGACTGTCACCATCAAAATGAATTTGCACACTCGGTGCTTTTTGATGAACAAATTTTTTATCTGTACTCCATATCTTCAACTTTATTATGAATTCATTCATTCATTTATTGGCTAATTTGGCTTATTTAAGCCTTTGGCCATTTACAAATAACAATTATGGCAAAGACTTGCAATAGAGAACACAAGAAAAACATGAATAAATGATTAAAAATTAACATTCTATTTCTTATAATTAAAGTGTGCAAGCTATGAAAATAAAATCGCACTTAAGGGGATTGTAAAAAGGCAATTACAATTAATTAAATTTTTGTCAAATAATTGTATACTATAGCCTTTTCTTTTGATGTCCTAAGTTTGACTACAGAACAGTTTAGTGCTTCTTATTCATTTTTTTATTTATTTCATCAAACAGTAACATACTTAGTATAATACATCCCGGGTCCCGGCTATCGGTTATTGACCGTTGATAACTACGATATACATGTAGTTCAATTTATCGATCATGGATTTTCCCACCAAAGTCCTGGATTTTCCCACCAAAGTCCCGGATTTTAGTCCCACCCCACTGATTTGCAGATTGGATTGGATCAGTCAATAGCTGACAATTCACACCTCTTATTAATGTTTCCTATTGACATTTTACTTTATCACCAATAATTAAGTCAACTTTGTCAACAAATATGTTGGCATACCTAGCTGGTCTAGAAGTGCACATCACTAAATTAAAACAAGGCAATTAAATTACATCATTCTGTTTTGTGAATTTTGTTCAATTATTATGTCTCCCTCCATATACTGGGGCGGGGAGGCATCTTGATGTTCAATTGTTGTGCTGTCTGTGTCACAAAGATTATGTATGGCTGTTCTCCTAAACTAGTGGTTGGATATTCACTAAAGTTTAACTTCTCATGAGTTATTGGTACCAGGCCTAGTTGTGCATTTTGTCGGAATATTTTTGACAGGGTTATGGGGAGACATAATTATATATTATATATGCTTAAAGCATATATAATATATAATTATGTCTCTAAAGCCTTTTGTCCAAAAACAAGCTTTATTTAGGTAATAAACTTTATCAGTTTATTGAAGTCTCCCTTATAATCAAATTAATCATTGTGTAAAAAATGTGTGTAAGTTGTCTTACAATTAAGTCAGTAGTAGGTATCATCTGGATATTTAAAACAGTTGACGCTGTGGGCAAATGTGGCAGTATATTGCAATGTGAGGTCATGGAACAGTGATTTATTGTATTTTCTAGAGTTATTTCTTTCTACCAACCATATTACAGCAAACAAGTGGAATGCAATCTATATACTTAGAGCTGATTTCCTGATAGCTTGGCTCTAGTAAAATCAGACTCAGGTTCTTAAGATCTTGTAAGTAACCTGCTAAACTGATAGAAATATCATTGTATGACATTAAGACTTTCAATGTATTTATTATGGTCTTTTGCAGATGATGCTGCTTTGGTAGTTACCTTGAGGTTAGTGTTGTCATCATGGAGGATGATCTGTATATGGGGGAAGATTTCCCTGACTTGTCAGATATAGATGAAGATTTGTTACGAGCTTATCTAGAAGGCAATGAAGTCAGTCCAGAAATAGAAGAGCTGTTGAAAGGTGATTTTTTAAAATAATTTCATGACACAAATTCTATCTTATTTGGTCTCACATTGTCGTTGTTTTCCCTGCAAGTAAGAAAGCTATTGGAATTTGAATATTAATGCTCTACAAAATGTGCTATTACTTTTGAGATTGCAATATGCGGCTCATCACAATAATTATATTTCTACTCAGTTTTGTCCTGCAAATTTTGAAATTATTAACTACATGTATACAATCTCATTCTATTTACAGTATGTTCATTTATGCATAGAAAATTCATGTTAGCTCATGACTGTTAAACATTAATGGACTGACAGTCACTGTATGTTCTGAGCATTTGTCATGTAGTATTTCTATGCTGGCTGAATTTTCAAAAGTTGGTAGTCAGATTAATTTTGATAAACCAGAATGAAATTTTAATAATTTATAGCTTTTATGCTACCTACTCACATTGGTCTTGATTTCATAACTCCTGAAATATTTGAAATACCTCTCATCTTTGATTGCGTGTTGTCTGCTTCCATTACTTGTGCTGTATTACCAATATAGGCCAAGCTTTATAATTGCATGTTATTGTTTATTTTAGCTTATGGCCAGGATGCACCAGAGGCTTTGGCAAGAGTTACTGTGAACGAACTATGGGAGAATTGTCTATCTCCAACCTTCTCACAGACAATGGAAAACCTGATTCCATTACTCCTTCTCTGTTTTGTCTTCAAACTTGTCTGTTCTTTCTCTAAATCAGGTATAGCTTTCATTGTCTTAATTTTATTTGGTATTTCCAATGTATATCACTATATGAGCACTGCTATGGGATTTCCAACCTCTTCTTGAAGTGACGTCATTTCAAGGAAACGTAACATGTGATGTCACTATTTGCAAGCTGGAAACAGTATTTAATCCATATGGTCACTTCGTTTTCATATTGCCATATGGGGCAACTATTGCTTACTGTCAGTTTATGATGTTTTCTGGAAATTACGTCACTTATAGAAGAAGTTGGAAATCGTACAGCGGCGCTCATATGTGTAACAGTTGACTGAATGTTTTTATATCTCCTTTCGAAGACTTTGTTATTATGATTGTTTTGTTTGTTATTATTTGTTAATACAAATATATTCCAAATACTTGAGATTATAGCCAGCAAATTGTTAATGATTATTGTGAAGACTTACTATGTGATATTTTGAATGTGGGTTCTTCTTACTCATGATCATGGTAAATAAATTGAATACACCATACTTGCCATAATTTGTGCACCTGCCCTATTTGACACCACATACATTATTTAAGAACAAACCTGTTATGACATTTGGAAAATTTTGTTGTTTTTCTGCAGCAGAAATCTAATTTTGAGCTCTAGATTAAGTGAATACAGGCTATATCAATATGACATTTTGTTATGGCATGTCATTAGGACAAAGAAGGCACATATTTGTGTGTGTGTTTTTTTTTGTTCCTACACAAGGTTAAAATGCATCTGCTACTTATATGAATAAACATTGCCGCTTTTGGTTTAATTCTTTGTGTGAATTGTTTTAATAAAATCTACATGTATTATTGATCTTATATAAAGCTTTAATCTCCTGTAGGATCTGACGACCAAGATATTCCCCCATGGTTGATACATTTATCAAGTTTGATGTTTGGTCTATTGGCTCTCCACATGTTCTTCCAGCGTAACTTGTTCTATCTCGTGCTGTGTAGTGCATTGGCTTATTTCGTGCTTGTCATCACGAACTGGAGAAATCGAGATTTCTGTGGAATCTCGATGTCAGTTTTTATTGTGGTATACTTAGTGGCATGGTGAGTGTAAAGATAATCATTTTTGCATATTTATTTGTTGTCAGTGTTTATTACCTTATTTGATCAATGTATGAGTTACTATGGCTCGTGAAAAATCTCTTAACTTAGAAGATTTGGAATGACGCAATTTTAGGCTTGTGTCACTTGGTGTTCAACTGTTAGCTAGTAAAAGATGAACATCGATATTTTTCAACACAGCTCCATACCGGATTGTGTCGAAATTCTTTTTTATTTACAAAATTATTTTGTATTTTTTCTGTTAAAAGAGAACACTTTGTTTGGTATTCTGTGAAATTCTTAACTCACTCTCCTTTTTTGCGTTCAATATATCTACTAATTGTGGCTTGCTAATGAATTCTGAGGTTAATTTGTAATTTGTCACAGTAATTTAAATTCACATAAGTGGACTTGTATAACTGTTTTATTTATTTATAAATTTCAGTGAAATTTTGATGGAGAGTACAGTGTGGCACAGTATAAGAGGTACTTTTATCATAATTCATATGTTACCGTTGTGATTTTGTGTGACAGGCTTCTTAAAAATTATTATGAATTATATTTGATTAACCTCATTGTTTCTACATTAAATTAAACTCCCTTCACTGTCTGCATATTAGCCTGGGTCCAGTACCCAATGTATAATATTACACGTTTATCTGGGTATATAGCTGCGATATTGACACCTTGGGGAACAATATATGCTATTTGGACACTATCTTGTCCAAGTGTTGAGAGTATATAGATAAATATATGTGCTACCTTCTAGTCAAAAATGAAACTCAAACATTCAAGTTTACCAGTTGTAGTCTTGGAAAAACTTCTGGTTGTGAACGCTACTAATACACTGTAAATATGAGCTCTGCATCAAAACAGTATTATTTCCCCTTAAACTCTGCATGGCTTCTACAAAGGGTAATACAAAGATATGTGGTCTCACGTAATAGTTTGAAACAGTTTGTACATATTTTATACTTATTACACAAAATACCAAAATTGGTACATTGTTAGAACAACTATAAATAAAATCTGTGTCGTTACTTTATCTGATGTCATAACAATTTTCAGGGGCTCAAATTATCCTGTCAATGAAGATTATTGGTGTTGCATTTGACCTCAGCAATGGAACAATGATTGGATTTCCGGACATATTTGCATATTTTGGGTACAATTTCTGTGTGGGTACTGTGATATTTGGACCATGGGTCAGTTTTACAGAATACAAACATATTCTTTCTCAACACAAAAGACCGATGGTAAGTCAATAAATACAAGATTACTTTTGATATGTTTTGTAATGGTTCAATTTGAAAAATATCCTGCAACTAAGAAATCAATTGTAGATATGTTTCTTGTTTAAATGTCTACAATTATATCATTTCTGAATGTTTGGCTTGTATTCAACCCTTGTAAAATTAAATTGGTTAAGATTAAATCATTTCATTTTTACTCTTTCACCTTGATAATTACTTCATGCTTTTTATTTTGTAGAGGAATATAACATTATGCCGTAGTCCATTTGTCTTTGCATAGTAATATGCTAACAGTTTTGAATGATTGTCTTGTTGCATTCTTTAGCCATCCACTTTATTCATGTACTGTTATTTAGTCGTTGGAATGTCATTTGCTGACTGTAGATATGCTCTCTTATTGTAGTAATATGGTAATTCATAAAATTTCATTTGAAATAGGCTCTAAATTAAGAGCCTAAATCGATGTTTTGGCTTTAAAAGGAAGAAAAGCATGTATTTAGCAGGGCCTCCTCTGGGTTTTTTAGACTTGTCGCCAACATTTTCGCCACTTAAGAAAAGTTGGAGCCACTTTAGAGCCACTTTAGAGCCAAAAGTAGCCAAAGTTTCCAGCCATGTTTAAGAACATGAAAATGATTCATTTTTAAGTAGTCTTCAAAAAACAACAACAAAAATGTGAAACTTCTATATTTAATGCTGCATCATATATCATCAGTATATAATAAAAGTATACATAAACACAACTTGTCACATAAAAAGCACATTTACATCTGAACATAAACATAAAATCTATTAGTCAAAACCAGTAAAATAGCAAATAGTCAAGGGTACACAAGCCAATTTACATCTGAACATAAACATAAAATCTATCAGTCAAAACCAGTAAAATAGCAAATAGTCAAGGGTACACAAGCTAATGAACAGAGGCACACCTAGGCAGACCAATAGGACAGTGAATGAAGTTACTTAAGTATTCTACGGGCCTTCATGGATTTCCATTTCTGAAAGGCTGCCCCAAAATCAAAGTTGACCAAACCAGGACCATCAATGGAAAATCTCATCAGGTTGTTAAGGGCCGAGACTGATAGAGAGTTTCGTAAGCAGGTTTTAACAATATTCTGCTTACTGAACCCCCGTTATATATAGAATATGAGAATGAGCTGTCATGAACTTATATAAGCAAGAGAAGTTCTAAATTGATGAGATTCTTTTGTATATTTGAACAGTTTAAATAAATTAGTTTTATTATCAGACTTCAATATTTCTATTTTTTATGCATGCTTGGTCTAACATTATATAGTTATACCTTTGATTTTTGCGTGCTTCGTCACAGATTCCTTTTTAAGAACATTACAGCCTGTTACAAAGGAATTAGAATTTTGGGCCTGAATACATATGTCACAAAACATTTCCTTAGATTGTGCATCATATCTTAACCAAACATGGCCAATTTTCCAAACGTCTTTGAATTTTCTTACAGGATAATTTTGAATTTTGGCAAATTTAGAAGGTGGAGTTGAACACTCATCTAAAAGTCTCTTAGAAGCCATGATGGCAACTGATACATTTCCAAATTTTACGAGACATTTTAAGCAAAATGGCCAGGACAGCAATTAAGTTAATTAAAAAATGCTTTTCGCACCCATTGTTTAACATTATTGAGATCGTATAAGTTAAGGGATTATCACAAAAAAGTGTGCAATAAACATCGTAATTACTAAAAAAGTTGACAACAACCGCACGTTACAAACAAGCCTGTCGGTCTTTTTGACTAAACCAATCGCCCATTTTGTCTTTAAAGTCGGTCATAATTGTATTTAATAAGGGGATCATCGACAAACATCAAATATACACGCTGCCGGATGTTTTCATAATGATTAATCAGCCGATCACACATACTTACGCAATTATCTTCTCAAAGTGTCATCCGAAATCAATTACCCGATTTGACAGTACACTGACTGGACTGGTTATCGGTTTTATCACGGTTAACGCTTAGTAAAACGCAGGTAAAACGCGCGAATCGAATCCAATTCTTAAGCCGCTTATATCGTTAATAAAAACAAATATTACGACGGGTGAAAAAGTATGCGCCACTTATTTTCGCCAACTTGTAAAATTTAGCGCCAGATTCTCAAAATTATCGCAAATGGCGACATTGGCGATCGACAGCGGAGGCCCTGATTTAGAGTAAGATTTGAAATTGATTGTGGAATTATTTTATGATTTATCTATTTTTATTTGACTTTTGTTGACCTTTTTTTTCAGAAAATGTTTTGGATACTAAAAGTGATGTTTAGTTTAACATGTGCTCTACTTTGTGTTATGTGCTCTACATGTCTGGTACACTGGTTGATTCTGGACAATAATTTTAAGTAAGTATTCACTTGACACACAAACTCCATAGCACAGTCATCATTATCATTGGATATCTACCAAGTGTAGTGTACATGGTAGTTAAAGGAAGGAATTTCTTTTCTTGAAGCTCTGAGATTCAATTTGTAATGTAATGAGTTGTGGCCCTTTTATTTGAAATTATTTGGAAAACCTTAAAACTCTCTGAAACCAGGAATCAGAATTCAGGGTAATGTGGCAGAATTCATTTGTTTTAGATCCAGTTCATAAATAACTTAACATACTAAGTTGGTAAAAACGTGACTGTTAGGGAGAGCCGCTGTTTTCACTTTATGACTTGATAATTTGAGAATAGTTAATAACTTATGTATTTTCTTCACCTTTGATTCATGGGGAAAAGTTTAAAGTTGTAGAAAAAAAGCTAATTATTTATACTGGTTAAAATCATTGATGACTCTTTGCATTATGTTTTACTTGTGCTGTCACTGATACAATCGATATATTAATGATTTTTTTTTCGTTTATCAATATTTGATACACACTTTATAATATATATTATGGCGGGAATATACAGGAGAATGGGTACAGTAAAAACTGTACCAAGTTTTTGTAGAATGACCTTACTTGATTGCATTTTAACCCTCAATTCTATATAGTGTTGTACTTTAACATGTACAATGTATTGTTGTATTACAGATGGATTGTAGCTTACAGAGATGCCCAGTCTTTCAGATTCAGTCATTACTTCATAAGTTTTCTCTCAGAAGTCACTGTTATACTCACTGGATTAGGGGCAACACATGTCAATGATGACGTAAGGTGGTATGTACATGGTGCTTTAGTATATTTAAAGTGTTTGTGGACTTTTGTTACACATTTCCATAGATATATAGCTAAACATGTTGCTTTTCTGGTAAGACATTTATATTTTGTCATGTTGAAATTAAGTATGTATGTACAAATGTTCTCAAAAACAGGAAGCTGCTATGAAAAGTGCACATGTTTATGACAAGCTAGGGATATATGCTGGTATAGTGGACCACAAATTAGTTCCACTTGAATCCGTTAACAATGAAAAATTGCAAAGTGCTCCCTGAATCGAGGTTTTTGTCGTCCTAAATAACATATAGGGAAGCATCACAGACACACGGACATGTTGGTGATGTACATTACCACCCTTGATATATGCATCAGAATACAACATGAATAATTGGAGTTAAGAGAAAAAAACATCAATTATAAACAACATCTAGGAGAACATTGAGTTACGCCTATATTTATGTCTTTATCTTTTGCCATTTCAGGGATCTGAGAGTTAGTAAACCATATCATATAGAAATGCCTAGATCTTTAGTTGAAGTGGTCACAAATTGGAATCTCCCAATGCATAATTGGCTCAAAAATTGTAAGATGTTAAAGATTTACTTTTTTGGCAACACACAGATGTTTATGTCCTATCCATCTTTTATTAAACTCTTATGTTGACTTGTAATTATTTTCAATATCAGTAAAGAAGATTTAGAAATGAAATTTGTAGAATTTGTAACTTGCAAACATCATTTTTATGTGTTGAAAGAAATGTCTCCATATTATGGCTCTCTTGTGTATATTGGGGAATCTAGCTCCGTAACTGTCAGATTTCTAAATCCTAAAAACGTCATATTTGTAGTACTATGTTGGATAGTTAATGTGATAATCTTTGATTTTGGTTCAAGATATGTATATTTGTCTTGATTTGGTTAGCATTCTAATGATTCTATTCTATTCTTTTTTCAGATGTTTTTAAGTCTGCCCGTCCTCTTGGAAATTTTGCTGCTGTTTTTCTAACTTATGTTGCAAGTGCTCTTTTACATGTAAGTACATGTATATAAACTTATTAATTAAATATGTTATTAATTGGTAGTTTTTGCCAAAAAAATATTAACAAGTGGATGAATTTTGTATCCTTGTACAGTTCTAATTTATTAATGCGCATTAAAAATTGTGTAAATCTTACTTCATAAAAAGTCATGTTAGTGTGAGCAAAATGGTTGTTTATTTCCTGTTTTTCTTAACAATGCTTCATTTGCTGACAACGACTGGTACCGCTCCTAAAGTATCTCCCATTATATTCTACTGGCACAATATCTTTAAATGTAAATATCCTACAATTCCCTTTTTGTATTCTGCCATTTCATGTGAGATAAATGACCTGAGCTGTCAACGCACCATAAAACAACATTTATTCATTCTTTATCCTACAATTCATAGATTTTCATATATCTACTGATACAATATAACAGCCTTTCCTATGTTATATGCTGAAAACAGGCTTAATCGTACATGAAATTGTTCATACATTTAGTCATAATCGATATATGGACAGCAAGATTCCACTTAGTAGATGGCTCAGATTTCCTTTGTATATTTTCAGGGTTTGAATTTTCAATTGGCAGCAGTATTGTTATCATTAGGTGTATACACATATGTAGAATTTGGTAAGTTTTTGCACTTTTCTTGATATAGTAATATAATTCCCTATTCATTTGGTACAATCTTATTTGAAATTACTCGAGTTTGATGCACTCCACAAGGATCAGTGTACAGTGATTCTATATTGGCTTTCTTGTTTTGTGGTATGTCATGTTAGTTATGAAACTTGTGAAATATAAAAAGTAATTGACCATGGCCCGTATTCACAAACATTTTAAGACTGAATTTCAGACTAAGACTTTAAAATGCTACATTTTCATTTTGTTCCTACGTTATTATTACTGAATATATTTTAATAAAACATGGCAATAGTGTAGAGTGAGTAAACAGAAATATTCAGGCAAAAAACTATCTGTTTAAATAGAATGAAAACGTAAATTTATTTTTTGCAATTTTAAAGTCCAAGTCTGAGATTTAATCTTAGAATGTTTGTGAATACAGGCCCTGGCCTCGATTTTGCAAAGGTCTGTATTGTGATATGTCTCAAACTTTAATTTTTTAGAACTTCCTGTTTGAGTTGTAGACATTGATTGTGTAGGTAATGAAATGGTGAAGTAACAAGCCAGAGTTAGGCCAGAAGGCACCACATTCAATTGTGACTATTAGTTGCATATTTTTTACGATACATGAATTTTTAATCTAGAGAAAAATCTCAGTATGAAACTAGAGCCTGGTAATATTTTACAGATAACTGGATATTTCATTGATAAAATATGATTTTGTAGAAGTTCTGTAAATTTCCTGATGAGTTACATGATAAAAGAGGATTGTGTTTCATTTTTGTTGTGATGAACTTTGCTTGTAAAGGCTTATTTTTAGGTTTCAGCCAATTAAATAAACAAAGAAATTAGCTAAAACATAAAGATGCTCATTGTCTCGTCTTTGCTCTATTTTCAGTATTTCGAAACAAGTTATCATATATATTTAATGCCTGTATAAAGGCTAGAAAATGCAAGGATGGCTGCGGACATAGATATAAAAATGTGAGTATAATGTATTTATATATAAAAACTTACATGGCCTGTTTGGAGATTGTTTAGTGTTTATAACCATACAACTACATTCTGTATTAGCTGTTTCACAAATGAAAAATTCTTTATTATGCATAGTGGTCATGGGGTAGACTGCCCGACTTCTGATCGAATTCAACTTTGGGTGAGCTTGAATCATAAACTTCACAATTGTGAAATTAGACTGTGATCAACTTGTAGCCTTAATGTATGGTAGATATGATTTATGCTTACCACATACTATGTTCTTTAATTTTAATGCAGTCAGTTTTTAAATATACATTACCTGTAGCTATGAATAGGACATAACAATAAACATTCTTTGTGTTTTTCAGAATAATCCATACGTAATAGCAGCAAATGTACTGTTTGGATTTGTTGCTGTATTTCACTTGGCATACCTTGGTCTAATGTTCGATACAAGTGCCCAAGAGGAATCGGTAAGTGTGACTTTTTCATTCAACATTTCTGTTGCCAACCT
This sequence comes from Mactromeris polynyma, assembly GCA_032209605.1. Lineage (NCBI taxonomy): Eukaryota > Metazoa > Mollusca > Bivalvia > Venerida > Mactridae > Mactromeris > Mactromeris polynyma. The sequence goes on from JASFXZ010000055.1 coordinate 73,182, forward strand.
GTAGAAAATAAAGTTCTGTAAGATTGTGCTATAGTCTGTACACCACATCAATGAAAGTTATTTTTAGGTTCGTTCCTTTGTATCAATAAACAAACATTTATACAATTTTTTTGACATTAAAGACTGGATTCGGATTGTGATTTTGGTATAGAATTGAAATTTTGAATTCATTATTTGTGTCTTGATTCAGACTATATACACAGGAAATGTATTTTAAATTTATATGTCTTATATTTTCAGGGATATAATATGGAGCACACTTTGAAGAAGTGGTCTTCACTGAGCTACCTGAGCCACTGGGTTGTCATAGGAACATTTTTGTTTCATTTAATGATCTGATTTTTATAAAATCAAAACGCTTTGAATTGCTGTGGGGTCAACATGGGAATTCATGAGAATATATTACTTCCAGGATATAATAGTGCTTATATTGCAGTGTTGCATTGTTGATGTTAATGCCTTACCAAATAATCCTATTAAGCCAAAATTGACTGTCAGAGGAATTTTATTGTGTTGTTGGAGGTCACATGGAAGATTGTGTCATCCAAATTGTGCGGCCTCAAAACGGATGTATCATCGTAACCTACACACCAAAAAAGTTTGTACTTAAGTGAGAAAATATTGAAGTCGGTATTAAACCTTTCTGTATCTTTTTTTGTAACTCGAGCTTTGTTACTGCTTTATATCCATGTATCAGGACTGTATTTTGAATTTGAGTCTGTAATTTATATTATATACTATTTCCTACTTAAGGTACCCTTTAATTCTCTCTTTTTGTTTTAGTTTTGTTAAAACATTATTTCATCAGTCTACTTCAAGTTCAACAAGCTGTTTATCTCTGTGTTTATAGTCCTTATGCTAAAACGTTTAAGTACACAATCATTGCAATCGTATATTTGATACTGTTAACTTAGAAATGTTCAGAAAAAAACGTGTATCACGTTTTACTAACGCTGACATTTTCATGGCTATTATTATTCAGGATTCCAGGAATCTATAGAGGCCATTTATTTTACATGAACAACTTATTTAATGAAATGCAAGTCATGTTTGATTCTGAGCACATGGGGTCAAACTCTATGTCGGTTTTTAAAAAAACGATGGCTGCGAGTAGAGGAGCATGGTCACATTCTATATATGTATGTAGTGATAATTTCCAAAACTTTCTTGTCGGAAACCATTGCTCCTGTTTCAAAAATTATTTCACATGAATGTTCCTTGGGTTGTCCTCAACCTGATTACTTCACATAAAGTGGTTCAATGCAAAGAAAAAAACTTCGAAAATCTGCTCAGAAACCACTTGCCAGATTTCAAAATAATTTCACAGAAATGTTTCTTGGGTGACCCTCTTCTGAATTCCTTCAGGCCGTTTTGATTCTTTAAAGACCACGACTGCTTAGAGTGTGGTATCAGGTGAGCAATATGGTGCCATCATTGCCCTCTCATATTATATTATTTTATTGATAATGATTGGTTAGCTTTGTCCTAGTTGCCAAATAAGGAAACATTTATATGGAAGTAAATTTATAGCATTAGCTTTAATTGTTAGTTGCACACAGACATCAAAACTATTTGTCTGCTTGTCTCTTTTCATGTGTCAAAATTGTTATTCTTGCTGGGTTCAGGGTGTTATCATTGTTTAGTAGTTTTATACTGGTCAAAGAAACTAACTTGATACTGCTTTATGGTCCAAAAAGGAACTGAATACTCTTCAGATGTTGTGAATTTAAACCCCACAAAGGTCATGTGGATGCCTCCAAAGAAAGTGATTCAGATATGCTTGACGTCTTTATCACAATCAAGCTTAAATAAATTGGTAATTGAAGAAAAACCAATTTTGCTGCAGAGTAGCAACAATGCATTGAACTATCAGAACAAGGTGGAACAGCTTTACCAAAACCATGCTAATTGTTTTTTTCATAATTATGTGAAAATAAAAGTACAAAGTGATGGGTTAGTACTTTTGACCAGTATACATGTTCATGGTTGTGATAATTTGCATATTGAACTTTTGACATACTTTATTATTTTATTTTTGAAGTGAGCAATATTATTGTACCTATAAATCTGTAGATTGTATTAACAATATTATATCAGCATTGCTAGAACAATAGTTTATACATAAATAAGACAGCAAAATGATTTATCTTTTGCAAATGAATAACCCACTTGTCTGTGCAAATTGTCAGGATTGATCTACCAGTATGGTGCAAGTTTCCATACCATACTTTTTTTCACCAATTCCTATTAGTTCTTGTAAATCTTAAATTGACTTGAAAGCTAGTGAAGAAATTATGAATTTTATAATTAAGAAGTTTACATTTGAGAACTGAAACTTGATGTACTTTTGACAATTACATGGAATTTTTTCTGAGTACTAATTAGTTTGATGGGAATATTTTTTTCGGCATAACCGTACTAACACGGTTTTGCTATTTGCATATCAGTGTTGTGTAAACCAATCAAATTTTACGTTAACCACCACGGCAATTTCTCTTCAACCGAACAACGTTTGTAACCTGACGTGGACTGGTTAACCTTTCAATAAAGGATACGTTACCTTACCGAAATCCATTTTGGACCTGCAGAGATCAACAATTGTAACATCTCAGCATTTTGTTTTATGTTGCACAACAAATCATAACCTTCAAATTGCCTCGGTCATTTTTTTTCGGGATATTTCTTTTTTCAAAATATTCCTTTATGACTAACTGATTTTTTTCTGTTGTGCTTTGTGGTATTGAGTCTAAATCAAATTGTTGAAAACATCCACTTACACAATACAATGCTAATTATGTTTATTTATATGAGATAATGCTAAACATCACTGGTCATAAAGTTATAAGTGTTCAATATTTCTCTTAGTTTTATGTTTTCTAATACTGTTTAGTTAAATATGTTGACAATTTTCTAGTAATGGAGACAAATAGATATTTAGTTGTATGAATTAATTATCAAGTAGTCAATTAATGTATATACATATATACATGTATATTTAAACAGGCCAGTAGATCAGACTTAGATTATACCGAATGGTTGGGTTTAGCAAGTTGTCATTTTTATTATTTTTATGCGCCTGCTGTTCGAAGAATGGTGAAGGGGCATAAATTGTTACCTCTGTCTGTCCATCCGTCTGTGCAAATATTGGTTCCTGATCAATAACTCTTGAAAGGTGGATAGATTCAATTCATATTGGGCACATACCTATAGGATAATAAAATACAGGTCAAGTTTGATATTGCTTACAATTATTCAAATGTTTGGAGGTGTATGGCCCTTTTCAACATAAAAAAATTGGTTTAAATCAATAACTTGTGCAAGGATTTACAGATTCAATTTATGTTGGGCATATATGTATAGGATGATAAAATACAGGTCATGTTTATACAACTATTTTTGGAGGTGTCGTGACCCTTTTTTACTTACACAATTAGTTTCCAATATACAGCTCTTGAACAGATGGATTGATTCAGTTCTTATTGGGCATATAAGCATAGGATAATAAAATACATGTCAAGTTTGCTGTCAGTTACAACCCACCAATTTTGGAGGAGTTATAGCCCTTTTTGTACTTGAAAATTAGTTTCCAATTAATAACTCTTGAAAGGATGGATGGATATACATGTAATACATATTGCTTCATAATTATTTAGCATTTACTAACAAAGTTTTTACATTCTACTGTTAAGCCCATAGCAGGGGCATTCATGAAACTATGGATAAAGTATTCTAATTATAAAATATATATACATGTAGTTTTCGGTCAATATTTTGATCATAATCAATTTAGGTAACTATTACTTGACTAGTCCCTGGTTTCTTGTTGGATAAAATAAGTTGAGATATGAAAGTCATATTATAGAATTCGATTGGCATCACGTGATACATATTTGTAAAATAATTATTTTTAGTAAAAAAACTTCTGACCTCAGCTTTATGTTAAGGATTGTTATTGTATCATTTTGTTTACTTTTTAAACATTACCATTTATTGGTAAGTAGAAGTTTGTCCTTGGATTTATTCCTTCAAATTAATTACCAATCATTCTGGGATTTTTATTCAAATGTATTGACAATGATGAATGCTTGCTATGCATTCATTAACATATATATTTTGTGCTATTTGGTACATAACCACACATTTGTAGGTATCATAAACATAATGCATTCATATAAAGTATTGCTGTAAATAAATATACTATATTGATGTATATTATTAATACTTGTACAGATATATAAATAAATTGTATATCTTAAAATAAAAAATAAATTGGAAACTTTGTTGTGTTTTTTAGTAGTTATGAATATTAGATAAATCATCCTCTTGTACAGAATCAACTTAAATTGGAAGCAGTTTTACACCAGTTGCTCCATCAACAGATCCGACATCTGACTGGTGGAAGAGTCTCAGAATTCCGTCTGTCATTCGAGCGCATGGAGACTGTACACTATACTAAACATTTGAATTAGTGATGTAATCTAGAGACACAAAGTGATAGTTCAAACCTGAAGTAACTATCTTGTGTCGGCGACTAAAAACTTTAAAGATCAATAAATTTTATGGACACACTTTTTGTGAAAAAAATGGCCTAGTAATTTGGCTAGACAAACATTTTATCAAAATTTGATCTCATAATAACTAAGTGTAGTTTTTCTTATTGTCAGGGTGTTTCTTGCAAGGTACATATATATAGTGTTAGGTTATATGGTCAGTTATGTCCAGGTAGCAACCTAATCATTTTTAATTATAAAATAGCTTGGGATCCGGGTGCTTAACCTTTTTCTATGTACATATAATCAAATATTCAATTAGGTCTGACTTTTTAAATATGAAATAATAAGAAGAGTATGGGTAGAAAGTTTTGCTTTCACAACCTTGAAACTTATCCGAAGCAAAGACGATGATCTAAATCTATTTGTTGATAGTTGCGGATCTATTCGTGCATTTTTGAAGCTAAGTATGTGTACGCACGCATCTGATTTACAACAAGAATGATTAATTGTCATCATATTTACTACGAAACCCCCGTGGTCCATACATATGTTCTAAATACATTCATAACCGCAAAAATAACATTCACCAGTTTAATACCTCTTTTTGAGTTTTTGTGTATGAATGAAAACGAAATTCGGAATGGTCAGTTCACCTACGCATGGATGAAGAGTATTTAGCTTTTAGCCTCACTGAACCATACTGTAGCCACTATCCGTTCTGTTAGTCCGGTTGTGTTTAAATAACTTTAAATGCCAGCTTTTGTAAATTTAAGTACGTGTACTTCAGCAAAAGCGCGCCTAACTTTCGTATAGTCCGCTCCATTACGAATTGCAGCAGATTATAAATCTGTATTAGCCAGTACACTCGCCACAGTTATGTAATGTTTTAAAAACGACACAATCAATATGGGTTGGTTGAATCAGCCCAAAAGTCAATACTGCGTTTAACTAACCACTGAAGCGAAAAGACTTCGTTTAATTTACCATATTTGCGATAACCAATATTTTATTTCCTCAGGGTAATAATCGACGTCCGATCTACGTATAGTGCTCAACAAAACTATACACACGTATCGGTCAGCAATTTCAAACGCTGATTCCCGCCTTGTACGACCTGTAATGATAATAAAAACTAGATTTATTCGTTAAAGACGGCCTTCTTTCATTCAGTAGGACGGTTTTGTAAACCGTGAATTCCGTTTTGTGCCTGAAGAAATCGTGATTGTTTTGTACACGAGTTGTTGTTTTGGACTTTGCCGATTTGTAAAAGATGAATAATTTAAAATATCCGTAAACGATATGAGGTTGGTTTACTATACTAGAGTCAATATGCAAGTATTTCATACCTCGTAGATGGTGCTTAGGCGTTAAAATATGTTTGTTTCTGGTTTACGGACCTACCCTATTTTGCCCCGACTCTAGAACTTTTTTTCTAGTGTTAACATTTTTTTTCTTTTTGGTAAACTTCTTTTTGGTAAAATTTGTTTGTGTGAACTTTTCTTAAGGTTCATATTTCTGCCCAGTTATTAGACGCTTTACGAATATTCCAGCTATAGAGCATTATATTCACCTTGTTTAAACCTTATCCATGTTAAAAGGGAAAGGGGATTTTCCTTTTAACATATATTAATTTACATCTATGTTTAATTTGCTTCGTTTGAAAAATGAATAATCCAAAGCAAATAATTCCGACCTACCTACCCTATTTTTATTTTATTTTGGGTGGGGAGCATGAAACAAACATGAGAAGGCCCTACTTCGCTTTGTCTATTTTCTTAAAGACGAAAATAAAAATCATTATATTGTATATATGTGACTGTTTAAATGGTCTTATTCAGTACATTCCATTATAATATGTAGATATTTAGCACATTTCCATACTGCATTGATTCTATCACTGATATTCATTCAGATAGTCTTGTTAATGCACTGCACTATACACTGGACAGGTCAACATTGTATACAACGTGAAAGTCACTTATAATGATCGTAGCATAGAAGTCAACGATCGGGGAGATAAGCTCACTCGTGTATTTGTAATTGCACATTCATTATACAAGGCCTAGGCCTTCGTTAGTATTTATTGTGCTTAACATATTGTACAAATGGTAGAAAAGGAATAACTGAATTAGGCAAAGGTTTGTGATTTAATTACTTTATTGACTTCTATATACGACATGCGATAAAGCATCCTTGAATACCCATGTATGAAGTTCCTAACGATTACGTCGTTCCCGCTCGAACATTAGAGCGCGTCTATTTCAGGTTGACTGACTAAACAACTCTTCACACGGTTTTGTGTTTTCATTTGACCTTTAAGCATGGTGAACACGGATAGGATTTAACGCAACATAGCTTGCAATCTCACTAAGCCTTCATTACTGAATAGGGTAATTATTATTATGGCGTGTATTTATGATATTTGATAGAGTAATTATAAAGTCTGAGTGTTGAGAGTTGCCTAAAACCAAATAATTACTCACACATCTCATAATCACACTAATTTCACTATTAGATTAATAAGTGTACATTTTGTGATTTGAGATTGGAGTGCTGAGTGTAAGTATTAGACCTAGTGCTATTGCACGATGTGATCACACATTATGTGTGAATCTGTTTCCGTAAGAATACGGATGTATACCGTTTGTGATAACGACGATACAAGATGCACTGGCCACATGTCTAGGCGTGTAATGCAAACAATCACGACGAGCAAATGTAATGAACATTTCCAGATTTCTAGCTCAATGCAAGATTATCCAGACCTGATCTGATAGCTCCATGCTATAACCGATTATATATACGCTACTTTAACGTCTCCTGATCGTTATCGTTCGTGACATAATTAGCCACCACGATGTGTTTAGCCAGCGTGTTGAAATTACCCCGGGCTGTACTGATTTATCAGAATGTAGTGTATACATATTGTAGTCTCTTTCGAAAAGCATACAGTAAAACTTCGAAACCTCGAACTGCCGTCGGACCAAGCAATTAGTTCGAGCCATCTTTTGTTCGAGGCATTTACGGTATACGCGTATATATGTCCTAACTGACAGTCGCCGATGCAAGTGTACTAAGCATGTTGAACACAGTTTTGTTTTCATACTGAATGCACGTCGTTCAATACTCGCAGCATTATTCATAATAATACTAATTAAAAAATAAATTAAAGAAAAGCAAAAATGATTCCCTGTGGCAGCTTATTCTCTCTCGTTTATTCTTGTACGCATGAATTGTCTGTCACATAGTACTTGTACAATGGAAACTCCCTAATTCGGAAACTCTCCAGTCCATAAACTTCCTGTAACCGGACAATTTTCTCGGTCTCGTTTTAGTTCCTCCAATACGACATATAAAAATCCCCCACAGTCCAGATCCTCCCTACTCCGGAATCCGAACGAATTTTTCTGTCCGGATTGTTACTTTACACGTAAAATAAATCTCCAAAAGCCGGACGATAATTTTCCGCAAAAAATGAGAGAAGGCATAATACTTTTAATTGTCTCTATGAATATAGACCATTAGACGTTATCATCGTATGCATTCCGTTTTGATGGAAACAAGGTAAGACCGGGTGCGAGATATACTTATTATGTAAACAATTGGAAAACATTGGATGTGAGCGCAGAAAATTTCCCATGAGGTACACAATTATTTTTTTACCGTAGATCATTATTTCACTCTACGAAAAAATCTTTTGAAATGAAGCTATGGTGCATAGTTTATGGCGTTTTGAAAATACATCGTACTAAGTGCATAGCTTGTCAGGTTTTATGGACGGTATAACGTCGCGAAACATCAATACTTTATTTCAGCTATCATTGAAATCATTTGACACGTTATATCAAAATATAAATAAAATAAAAATATAAAAAATATCTAATACATTTTCTGCACAGTATAATTTTGCTGTAATTTCTACATCTATTATGAATGAACTGTAGTTCAAAATCTTAAGTTAATTACATTCAATGCTTTCATACAGTTTTAATTAAATGAGGGGCGTCTTATAATGGCGGTGCATATTCTGAAGAATCTAATTTTCTACAATTTCTATAATGCATAAAGAAATTATAATAATAATTGACATTTGGAAGAATTCAAATATCAACCAATATTAGACACAGCATGTATTTTGCATATCGCAACGCAAATCTTCCTTTTATGAAAGGAGCATAAATATGTTGGTCTCTTATAACTTATGATTTTGGGCTATAAATTGAATGGTCAAGTTTACATAAATTTTGTAAAATATTGTTGCTTAAATTACTCTGCAAAGTCGAATAAAAGAAAGCATTCAGACATTATAAATTACATCGCGATAACGCAAACAACCTCTAGGGAACTTATTCAAATTACTGAAAGAATGTCTTGCCTACGGACACTCAATGGAAGAATCCTCTCCAGTCCGGAATCTCCTCTAATCCGAACTTTATAGTTTGTCCGATGGGTGTTCTGATTAGGGAGTTTCCACTGTTCAATGTACAACTGTCAAGTCACGAAGTGCGAAATAACATGTGTCGCCAATCTTACCAGTCAACACATATTTCAATGAAAGGTGTGAATTATTGTATTGTTCGACCTATCTATGGTGAACAATGAATAAAATGATAGCTAGGGACCACACATCCTGTGCGAGTGTTCGACCTATCTCTATTCGAGTGATCTACTGTTAGATAATATGAAATAAGAAGGGGTTTCGCCGGGACTAAGGACCTGTTCGAGGTATCTACTGTGTTCGAGGTTACGAAGTTTTACTGTATATTGAATTATGTAATTATGCACCAAAAAGTTCGTTTCGGCAAGGTAGACTGTATAATGGTAGCTACTTAGCTTTCTAGCATCGCAAACAATTGTCTCTTTTAAACAGATATTATAATGACACTGACCAATACAAATACTTATTTTGTCAGTAGCATTAAAAAACATAAACTTGTAAGTTGTGCAATTGTTTTATATTATCATCTTATGTACATTGGCGATAATATCTATAACATGTATATTATTTATGGTAAAAGTTACATTTTTCATTAAGAATTCTCACATTATTTTCTATTAAATATGATAATATTGCTCTACAACTATTTTATATTTTTAATATCACCTACTTTCGTCATTTATTATGATAAAGCTGTAAATGTAGCATAAGTACTTTTCAAAAAAAGTCATCAATAGTTTGTACTTTGTTGACCGTTAAATTATATTCTATAAACACAACAGAACAATTTATTAATATCTGGATTTAAGTATAATACTTATCATCCAATATATACAATATATAAACGTCAACTCAAATTGACAGATTTTACTATGACACGTTTTGGCAGTATTCGGCTCATCAAATCTTGAACAAAATTTGCTAACAAACTATCTTCTTTAATAATTATTAATTTATTTAGGATCCTCTTAAGCCCTTAGATTAAGGATCTGTTGTAATTATAGGACGTACTTGTGACGGTTTTATAACTGTGTTGTCTTAACATCTATAAGGTATTTTTTAATAAGATCTGATTGCTGCCTTATACGAAGATGTTTTTATTGGGTCAAGTATCATTACATTGCTTGACATCATTAAATAAAAACTATGTATACATTGGAAAACATTTCGTTTTGTGTTTTGCATGTTTGTTACTTTTAAATACGTATCTTTCATATTGTATTCAGTCGTTTTAATTGTATTGTATTTGTACAATTGTTGTGATATTTTGTATTCAATATCAGGTTTCTAATGTATGAATAAGGTGTCCAGATATCAGTCACTATATATTTGATTTCATAAGCATGCGTTTAAGTTACCATTGAATGATTATCCAATGTGATTTGATGAAATATTTATATTGTTTATGATACTTGATTTACACTTAACAACAGTCCCCAAAATTATTTGTATTTGCAATTCTAATTGGAAATTGCACGACAAAGTGTTTATTACAAATGCTAAGTGAAACGAATTCCTTGTTTTTTTCTCTACTTTATTTCCTGAGTAAAATATTTCCCTATCACATAGTTCATTTTCAATAATAGAATAATCTCGTGTTTCATCAACAAAATCGAACTCCATTTGTTTTCTCTTTAAGTACTTAAAACATAATGTTTTAAGCGTTTATCGGATACATAGATCTAAGATAGCCCGAGGCTACATGTTACTGTGTTATACCAGTTATCAGTCGGTGATCATCGGAAAATTTACGATCACTTACGGAAACTACCGACAGACAAATCGTCTGCTGACCAGTCACCATCGATATCGATTTGCATCGGCTGCATTTATCTGTTGAGCGATATTGTTGTGTATGAAGTACTCTGCTGTCATATTTATGATATTTCAAGTAAATATTAACGTATCAAACAGAAATTTAAGACAGTTCAACATGTCTGCAAGGTTTGTACTAAATTTCAGCACAAAATACTGCGAATGCATTGAATTGAAGCCAATAACATAACACCACTCAGAAATTAAAAGTCACAGAATTTTGTCATGGTAACGTTTGCTAGTGATAATCTTCACATATCGTGTACATATATACGTCAATCCACTCAGAACAGGTCCTAGAAGATATTAGATATTAACAAAATGGGCAAATATTCCACATAATTAAATTTGTAATTTCATTATGTCAATGACATGTAGATCCCTAGTCGTTATTCAGGCAAAAGGCGGTCACACGCGATATTCAATTAATCTGTGACTTTTCATTTCTGTAGGGTTGTATGTAATCATTTGGTTATATGTAGCGCTTAAATTAAGAAAAAGCATTACAAATATAATGAACGTTCTGTGTATAAAATTTCTATTTGATATATTCATATTTACTTGCAATATCCTAAATATATCAGCGGAGTACTTAGCACTTTGGTTAAGTGTATATCAAGTCGTACTGTAGTTCTTTTATACTGCTGTATAATTTCGAATTCATAATGATTTATCATAATATCCTTTCAATCATCGTTAACGTACAATTATTAATTGTAGATCATTGAATTGCTTGACATCAATAAGTAAACACTAAGTATAATACTGGAAAAGTCTTCCTTTTTGTGCTTTGCAGCTTATATAATTCTCAAAATTTTAGCGAATATTAACGACAACAAAAATACACGTTTAAGCACAGCATGAGACATGTACGCACAGGCTGGGTTTCGAACGCATGACTGGCATCCGCATCATCTACCGTCTTGTATAAGAGTTTGTATTGGCACCTTGTGGTCGATACTTCATTTAATAAAAATACACATGGCAGGTGGCAATAGGTCGTGCTCAAGGTGACTGATGATTTCAGGAACACCATCAATATCAATCTGTAATACATATTATACCTTACCTCAGAATTATGACATTTATTTCACAAATTAGGATTGATTAAACTAATTATAGTGTATGTAGTATATTTGACCGTATGATTAAGACGTTTCCGATTAAGAACTTCTTCACTATTAAGGTAAAAATGTTCTCTTCTGTTTATATTTTAGCAAAGCGAAAAGTATAGCCAGCGTCGCATATTTTGAAAATGGCTGAAAGACACCCAGCAACACGATGTTTTCATCACTGGCCAACAAGGGCGTTATGTCTGGCTGTGCTGCTTATTCAGACCATGTCTGTCAACTGGTATCTTATGGAGAACTTGTCATTTGTATGGGCAGCGATTTACGGAGCCGATGTTGTTGTATTTGCTTTATTCGCTGTGGCTTTTTACATGGCCGCGCTGAATATCTACACCGAGAAACATACTGATTCACCGTCAGTGTCTGAACTTTTCCATCAACCGTTCACCTACATTTCTTGGCTCGTTTACGCAATCGTTCTTGATGTGAAAGTTGTGACCATTTTCAGCACATTCTCCACTGAATTGGACGAAGACCAATTTTTTGGACCAAACACATTGAAATCATCAATAGCATTGTCCGGAATTGTTTTTCTGTTATTCTTACCCACTCAGCACGATATTAGACACGGCCACCGAAAAGATATGTTAACTGCTCTTACATCAACAATTATTTTTGATGTTCTCGACGGAGTTGATTTTCTTGACAATCTGTTTGAAAAAGATGTGCGTGAAACATTTCCGCCTGAGCTTGATGACGTCATTATTGCTATCTTCTGCATCAACACACTATTACCCACAGTTCCCTTGTTTACCCTCGCGAAAACAAACTTTGGACTTAAGAAGCTTCCAGAAAGGTTAGAATTGTTTCATAAATTTTCAATCGCGTATTTAATAAATCTTCCATTATTCATTACACGAATGATTACGTGGCACGGTCTATCGCAGGGAATTTCGATATTCTTGTTGAAAAACATTATTGCCATGGGAATTGTGACGTTTGAAGTCTGTGAACATTTTCTCTGTAAGACGAAGACAGAATCTGATCAACCCAACAATGAATCTTTCAGTGTGGCATTGCCTTATGATGACCACAGATATGATGACCCCAGATATGACGGTCCAAACGGTGGATACATGTCCAATACGGCAATATGATAGTAGGATCACGAAGTGTATAAAAGAAAGAGCTGTCACGTGATGTAATTCAATACATGGGCGATGTTTTGTTATAGAACTACCTCAGTCATACAAAAATGATACAATTTAGATTTACTTTGCTGTAGATCTACTGTTATGTATGAAAGCTGAGACATTGTACGTTTTGTCGTTATTATACTGGCTCTACACGTACACATACGCCATGGACACCAAACAGCACCCGACACAAGACCAGTTCCCGAATAAGGCAACGTCTTAACCTCAAGCACAATGTTGCAGTCATTTCTGTGTTTTTGTGCTTGTTATTGCTTTACATAAATTGTGATATATTGGTAAATCCATCAAATCTTTTCATATTGTTTATTCATTCTAACAGATACTACATGTATATATATAGTATAGTATATGACGTGTGGCGATGTTCAATCGTATTTATGCATATGATATACATGCATTTATTGCTAGATCTACTCCGTCAGACCCGTTACTCAATTGCTGGTCACAACTGGAAGATTTCCAATAATGAATTGCTTTCGCTGCGTCCCAAAATGTAAATCACTGTGATTCTGAGGTCGACACTCGCTGCGAACCACGCTTTCGCCTGGTAGTCAAATGGTTAGAAGGCAGCAATGGTTTGCGCTAATACGCAGACTGGGGTCTGATTTGCCGGTCGTAAAATATTCGGCCAATGAAATGTGTCGTTACTAAAGTGCAAACATTAATGATTCCAAGAAGTAGCGAACAGTTGGTGGTTAGAAGCTATTTTTGTACTAATGAAGCAATTTATTGATATGTTTCCGACGGCTAACGTTCAGACATTTGTTAATGGAACAATCATATTCCGAAGTACTGGTACCGAGTGAATGCTGTTGAATGTCAAGGTAAGAAAAACAAAAATACACAATCATTGTTTATTGACATGAGATCAGTTCACCAACCTTTAAAACAGCATATATATGATACATCACCACTCTTTCACACAACATGGACTCTATAATACATTGATAATTAAAACAAACTAATTATGTTTCGCTGTATAAATAATTCGATACATTAAAATAAAAATTTAAAAAAAATAAAAACCAACAGTAATACAATCGTCATTGATATTTGTTTACAAACATGAACTATTTCTTTCATTATCGTGTTTACCTAAATATCGAATATAGGGGTTCTGTATACAACGAGTTAAAATGATATCACATGATTTGAACAACCGTCCCACCCTATACCCAATATAATGGATAAATCAATAATGAAAGCCTAGTCCATTTTTTTACCTGAGAACGGTTATAAACAGCTGCGTTGTGATGAGCCAATGATACATGTTTTGTAAAATATTGATATCGTGTATACAATAACGATCTTCTCAACTAATGTAGGGTACTGACCATGATTATGATTATGGAACATCACAATACAAAAGACTAAAGATGAGTAGATGTATCTTTAAGGGACGAAATTTTCAGTAAATGTCAAATAGTATTATTTATCATTTTTTTTATTGGGGGAATTCAATACACTAAGCAAAATATTCATTTCTGGCGTTCAGTTTTAATGACTGAGTAAACCAATTTTCTTAGAACATCGGTAAGTAAATATTTGACTGTGATACACATATACCATATTGGAGTGACACATAGACCATATTGGAGTGACACATAGACCATATTGGAGTGACACATAGACCATATTGGAGTGACACATAGACCATATTGGAGTGACATATATACCATATTGGAGTGACACATAGACCATATTGGAGTGATACATAGACCATATTGGAGTGACACATAGACCATATTGGAGTGACACATAAACCATATTGGAGTGACACATAGACCATTTTGGTGTAAAACATTGAGCGTTTTGGTGCAAAACATTGAGCGTTTTGGAGTAACACATTGAGCGCTTTGGTGTAACACATTGAGCGTTTTGGTGTATAAGAGAGACAATAAGTTGATACAGGGAACGCCAGCTATGTAAGACAGTGCCTCCACACAAAGACCTCCGGGAAAACAACACATCATAAAACATAAGGCATTTGAGGAGTCTCAAGGGTACATGCGAAATGGAACAGGGGCACAAGGAATGGCCTGGCCGACCATGATAGATAAGTAGGAGAATCAAAGAGGTCAAACGGGGAATTAATAGATGGAAAAGATCACATGACAAGTCAAGACAGCGGGCAGCAATAGGCCGAAACTGGGGGGAAATAACATGAACACTATATTCAGTGAAAGAATTGCACAGGGGAAGGGAAATTGAACCTACATTTTGTACATTTAAAACACAAAAAGAAATATTAACCATACAGCGATATACAGCACTGGAACTGTCAGTAAAAATACTGGGGATTTAAATCGATTTAACAGCTAGCTAACCTCACACTTAATCGCTATATGGGCATTGATTTCCAACATGTATAAACTTTATTTGACTAAGTATGCAGTAAATAATCATTAAAATCAATTAACCCTTACGTACATAACAACAGGCTCACTGTGTATAATCCAGCACGAAGAAATTAAACAGTCCTGTACTGACCTTGGTCCCAGAATGTGAAATAACCATAAAATACTAAATTAATATTCGCAATAAAAGTGATACACGTTTAGCAGAAGATGCATAGTTGATTCGCCGTTATTAAGTACAACGATAACATAAACAGACATATTGTAAATAGAAATTTAATGGCAGCACCAGCACTATTGTCACTATCAACATGTACCATTTCTCTACTACATTCTCCAGTTTCTTGTCCGCATTTATGCTGTTTTCCACAATAAGACTTCGTGCCCTCGTCATCCTTGTCGCTTTCAGATCCAATTGCATAAGGGTCTACTCTTGTTCCATACACATTTAATATCGCACAGTGAACGCAAGTGCTGTTATCTGAAAAAGATATACATGTACGAGAACACTGAATGAAGCCATGGTATAATTCACTCTTTTAACAAATATAAAGACTGTGTCAAGTATTAGATCCTTTATTTCTAGCTATACTTGTTAGTTCATTTGCAATACGGAAGGTCGCAGTGGGCAAACAATCTGTGACATTCTTGGAACCAACTTGTTTTGAAAACTCAGTATTAGCTCTGTGCTGATTTACTTAATACTCACTTAACAAATCAACATTGTCCTTTGATTTAATTAAGGATGTTTGAAATCGGGTATGTAATATTTTTAAATAGTATTTCCTAAAAACCAACTATTATCCAAAAGCTTCTAACTAGAATTTAATCATAGAACTTTACCACGTGTCTGTGCATCTTTGATAGTTAGTTTCCATTCGCCTTGAGAAGATTCACCCCATAGTGAGACTGTCGTGTAATTCCAATTCCAGCGGACCAATGAACCTTTCGTTGATGAATCGCATTTTTTTGCATGTACAATGTTTACGCACGTTCCGGATGGCGAACACAACTGCATACTGATACAAGCTGTATATTTGGTTTCAAAATTCAGGTTAATTGTAACATGCTCCAAAAACTTGACATTCTCATCTGACACTTTCCAAATTATTTGTATGGCATTCTCTCGAACTTTCCTACATAATATAAGAAGTGTGGTTTTGTTTTACCTTTCGACTTTATAAAAGTGGCTTTAATGTATCAACAAAGGATGTAAATATTAGTAAAACAGTTGTGCTTAATCCACTACAAGCTGAAACTGTTATGATAAAACACTGCTATTTTATTACGGAACAATAACAACCACATTTTAATTTATATCTAACATAAGATCCCCCAGACAAACACACATTTTCTTAATATGACATCTAGACACCTGAATAATGTTAGCATATTTTAACGATGAATACACTATACATGTATGATGATTATAGTGATGAAACTTAACTTGATTTGCCTTGGATAAGTGACAAAGAACATAATAAAGAACATTTGTCTATTGCCCGACATGACTAGATTCCAAGCCGGTCACACAAGAACTCTTACCACGATGCTGAAGAACATCGTGTTTCTGGCGTGACATCGGATCAGCAACGACGCGGAATGGAATAAAATCATTTCTAAGTATGGAAAATGTATATCCTAAATAAAATAACTTGATTGGATTTAAGCGAAACATATATATATATAGGTGCCTAGTGTATTGTAACGTACGTTAGTGTATGCTGTTTTATACTTGAGCAACGTTGTCGAGGTACAGTCCTCCACGTTAGTGCCCTTTGTACCATGGCTGCTGCATTCATCAAGCCAAATCCAAAATATGGACTATCTGTGAAACAAAGTATGCAATCAAAATATTGGCATTTGAACGATTATATGATAGTTTTGTATATTTTTCACTCTGTTGCAGAACCAATATTATTTTAAGCGAGACAAAATTTGAGCATTTACTTACGATATCCATCACATTTTAAACACTGGACTGACAAGACGACAATATTGTTTTTTTTTACCATAATTACATTTTTACAGAACAGAACATAAGTTTATTTGAAAGACGTGTACATTGTACATAGTCATGTTCATCACAAAATATACAATACAATAAATCACGTGACATAGTATTAACAATTTGTGTTGGAGAAGGAAGAAAAATACAAAATAAAAAAAAATATATAAAAAAAAATGTAATAGTTGTTACTCATGTATATTCACATAGATTGTGGAAAGATAAACAAAACAACAGGAATCATAAAAGAATGAGGACAAGCTTGTTCACTATTTATACAGATAGTGTAAGGTGTTTCACTTTGAAATAGAATATTTGGTGTATTTGTCTAGTTTAATAAACTGGTCTGCTGAGTTCATCAATTTTAAAAGAACAAGATAGATATATTTATAGTACATTAATCGTAGAAAACGGTATCATATGTATTTGTCATTATTACATATTAACAGCATATATATATATACACATGAACATGGTTATACAGATAAACAATAAATGCACCTAAACAATAAATGCACTTAAACAATAAATGCACTTGCCGTGGTGAGGTCGAGACAAACAACAGCTATTAAACATTAATAAATTGTACAGAATTCCTCTTTGCAATTTACAGCAGACGACACTTAACATTGTTAATATGCATGTTAATAAACCTAACACGTTACTTACATCCATTTCTGACATAAAACTAATAGGATACTGCGCAAGGGTTGATTTTAAACATGCATATTTAAATGAAATTATATGACTATGTTCTGAAATAAAATATATAATTTATTGGTAAATGCTCACGAAAACGTCCGGCTTTATTTTGTATGGTTTCAGTTCTTTCCAATCTGTCGTGTGAGGAGGTAACGACAATGAGGTGTTGGACATCTCGCCATGTTAACTCTGGGCTGTAACGAGAAACACCGAGGTATGATATAACTATTAAGCTTATCAATATGGATACATCGTCGTATAATTACGTACACGTTCACTATTTACGCTATGCTTCGTGAACACCGAGCCATCCATACAATGGATTCATGTAGTGAGGACAACTTTACATCTCAGTCCACATTCGTGTAAACATACATTTCTAACTTCATTTGAAGAGGATCAGATTTTTACAGACAACGAAGCCTTGCGTTCAGTTACGGCGAACGATAGCCCGCTCACTGTTCAGGACCTATCAAGTGTATTGACCGTCTCGCTTTTATTCTGGTTCCCTGCCTCAAAAACAGTAAAGACAGGGGACCAGTCCTGTGATCATTTTGCAATTTGGTTCCCCGTATGCAGTCATTGGGATACGGTGGGCCAGGAATACAAAACAAAATGTGAGCGACTGTTAGCCGTAACTGAACGCAGTGTTAGGCTCAAATATTCGCGTGCTACCTCCGAGTTGCGATAGCGAATGATATGAAACGTTTTTCGCTAACACGCTGGTCAATAGCAAAACTAGCACGCTGTTTCGTAACATTTTGGACTGATAGTCTTTACTGAACGCAAGGCTGTGTTCGTCAACTCAAATGAATACGCTATTTGTATATCCTCCTCCTTGATCGTTATCTTATTTCGTTATTGTAAAACGTCTGTTTTGTGTTTTATCTTTATACGAAGCATCACTTATAATAAATATTAAAGCCAGAAACTATGATAAATGGACTAGATTTTATTTAAAATTTAGGGCAATTCTTTTTTTATCTGATTGCCCCGTAAGAAAGCAAAATATATTAGTTTTACATAGTGACTGTATTAACGTTATTTTTACTGACAATAATTGTACCATTAATTGATTTGCTGAAAAGTTTCTGGCAGAGATCGAATTCTGTTTTCGAATGTTCATAAATTCGACCACGACTCTATATACATTTCACAAAGAAGATGGCGATTATCGTATCATGACCAGCGTTCATGTGTTTAGTGCATGTACCTGCTGAAAGTCTTATATGCAAATGAATACTGAACCAGAAATGCTCATACAAAGAGCATCGACGCCCCAAAAGCTCAAAGAGGCATGACCATACACATGAGACTCCACATGTTGACAAACAATTACAAGGATACAATTAACACTAGACACAAGCATAAATGATGGGTCACTTACTTTGCTTGTAAAGTAAGGGCTATGATTCCTGAAGCCAATGCAGCCGAAGCTGAGGTACCACTGAATGAACTACATCCATTACCATGCGCCGTGGTTTTCTGTTGGAGATAATTTGAAATTTATATATTGATTGAGCACCGTATTATATATTGTGATGTTCACATCTATGTTTTATCAAGAGGTAATTATATTTCTACTAATAAAGTTCTTGGTCGTTTGTTCCTTTGAATTTGTCTTCTTACAGGTACTGGAACAATTTTAAACCAATAAAAAAATTAGTTCGTTTCTTGAATAGCAAAATTCCATGGTACTTAACACAAGTTAATAGACTTATATATTCGTACTGATGTTTTTTATTAGAATGTCCGTTATACCAAGAAATTCGTCAAGTTCATATTAAAAAATATTATTGGAAAAATGCAAATATCATTAAATTTATTGACTTGATCAATTCAAAAAACAAAACTATTATAAGAAATATTGCCATGTACACTTACAAATCATTTGAAATGAGAAACAAAACATTTTATATGAATTAATATACTCTCATGCAGCTTAGTACTCCATGTATCCAATGTCTAACTATACTTACATTATTTTATAGATACTGTTGTTTTTTTGTTGTTGTTTTTTTTCAGTACAATGTTTATACTTATAAAGGTTCATTAGATCTTATTATTATATGTAAAATTAACGCTATTTAGATAGTATCACATTTTGTACAAAAACTGTTAAAACTATGTACATATATTATGATAGTATTAATGTGGCCATTGACCATATATATTGTAATTGTTCAACTGTTGATTTTGTATACTCATATACTATCAAGTCTAATGTATTGAGAAATAAACACTATAAAAACATATTTACAAGAAATTTATTTTTTCAAGGACATTTAATAGGCAGCCTATTTTTCGAATGCGCTTATTGCCTCGCAAAGTCGAAATACATACATGTACTCATATTGACAATTTCGGAAGACCTAAACTAATCAATGGGATATGAAATTTCTTATCATTTCTGACAACTCACCAATCTGCTTTCGCCAGTGAACGTTGTATATTTTCCGTATGTTGATGCTAAGGAACATGTGCACGGTATTGCAAAGTCGGGGATCAACCCGTTGATTCCAACACTTGTTATGGTGATTGTGTATTGACTGTTGGCAACAAAGTCAAAGTTGCAATCAGACAACTTCCAGTCATTGTTTCCAGCTGAAATTACAAATATACTGCCTTTTCCTTCTCTGCCCTGAAATATAAGAACCCGGACCACGAATGTACAAAGTAAATGCAATTTTCGCAACAAGTTACTACTCTGTAGATTGAACAGAAATAACACGTATTTAAACATGTCTTAAGGATATATTAATGAAAAAAGAGTATCGCGCACAAGTGTTTTATTATGTTAAAAAGTATGAAATGTGTTATTAGACTTATGGAATTAGGTTGATAATTATGAACATCATTAGAACAAATTAAGGAGGCTTTAAGAAAAATGAATGTTGGTAACATATTAAAACCTAATTAATTGAGAATATGGTCACGTGAACAATTTAAGTTCCCAATATTTAAAATAACACTACCAAGGCAGATCCCCGGGAAGACAACCGTCTACAAAACATTAGGCACCGAAGAGGTGCAATGGTGAACATGTATGTGATTAGGAAATGCAAGGAATGGTCTGGCCGACCATAATATTACTAGGAACAATTCAGGGGGCAACAAGGGGATGTTTAAAGGATGGAATGGAATACATCACGGAACACGTCTTGAAAGTCAGTGTTAATAGGTCGAAGGGGGGAGACTCACCTGTTTCAATACCTTAATTTGCTTGTTACCAAGTGATTTGTTGCGTCTTAAATCTTAAATCATATGTTCTGCTGATTTAAGGTTTGAACATAATGGGATGCTAACTGTTATCATTTTTAAAGGCTAAATGTGAAAGGTCACAACTGTCAATATGTTACATTTTGTATGTAAACATATAAATAATTATAAATAACCAGGATTCGAACTATAGTATATTTTATGTGTACGTATCAGTATGGCAGTCATACAGAAACTCCTCGCAAGGTGGCATGCATTTTTATTATTTTTATTATTCCACTATATGATATTTAAACATGATGATAATACAAGAGAGACAACTCTTGAAACTTTCATTTGGTATTTACGCCTGAAGAGTTAACTAATACTATAACACAATATTATACAGATATGTCAATTTTAAAGGATTGAAGTGTTACTTTTATTCGGATATAATTATGTCAACAACTTGTTAATATAATTCAGGTGTTCACTTTTAAATTCCATTTTTCAACCTTGCAGTTATGTTCGACAGTCAAATTGAATACAATCTGTCTTTTTTTCTTGCGTTACAAACCAGTACTAAGCTGTTCTTCCGCTCGCTACGGAAAACATCCCACTTCAAGACAAATAACTTTGCATTAATTATCACCAGTCAAAATGCCAAGGAGAACATACTCATACTTAGCCCGAGGTTCAAACCTACGATTTCCACTTTGGCAGTCAACTGAAATAACTTGGCGGGCATTTTAATGACATAAACACATTTAAACATCGTAGTTTTGAACTTTCGTTAGTGCTCTCCCTTTGTTGAGTGTAATTGACGCTTTCCAGGACGAGAGTTCTTTTAAAATCTCACCTGCTGAGCTCCTTTTTCTAAGACATCGTTTGCATCCAAGTTCTCGACATAATTGTTAAAGAAATTATTGCTGTAACAATAAATGTCAATTCGATCTCTCTGGTACTTAAATGCTTCAGCAATTATCTTGGTAGGGTTCACAGGCATTATGTCAGTGTAAATGCATCCATTATTTACTGTAAGTCCTGAAATACACAGAAGAACAGATGCGAAAATTCTATTACTGAAAACATAACTTTTAATATTATATGGTTTGTAATTTGAAATAATGCTACTGTTGCAAATTTTCAAACCTATGGTGGCATAATACTGCCACCAGTTAACATGATAACGTTCGAGAATTGCTTCGTGTTAACCACTTAATTATCGCGATATTATCTAGCTGTCTAGTTAATATTTGTGATACTTCTTCGGTATGATAAAGATCATAATACTAGAAACAGGCTTGAAAGTGCCCAGAACTGCCACCTGTTACGTTTTTAAGATGTATTACCCAAGATTATTATCTAGATTTCTCAAAATGAACTTAAGGTTCTTGAAAATAAATATGTATCAATGCAAACTAAATATGAGTTTATATTTCCATTGTAGTATGCATGCTGCAATAATGAGAAATGTCGTTTTAAAAGCTATCATTTTCACCATGCAAACAAATGTCAAGTACTGCTGTGCCAGTTCACGTGCGGTGAGCACTTCCACGTTATTGTTGGGGCAATATACTAGTACAGTAAAACATCTTTTTTAACGACCACTTCATTAATGAGCCACCTCAAAATTAATAACACAATGTTCAAGTCCATTTTCACAGGTTAGCTCTTTATTCAACCTCATTATTAAGGGTCCCAAGGGTGATCTTCTTATTGAAGTTTTACTGTATTTGATAACAATTTCACAAATATGAATACAATAGTTACCCACTAACGACGCATTGAAGGCTACACCAGTAGTGCAACGGTAGTTATCGAATTTAGCAGCTATAAGACCTGCTACCTTTGTTCCGTGACTGAAAGATGTAATGAATTCAGTTATCGCTTATTATAATGAGTTGTGCAGTGAATGAATGATTTAAGCAGTACCCTTGGTATTTGATTACCGTGGTTAAGTTAGTGTATACAAATTAGTTGTTAATACAGTTACGTACTGACCAAAACTTGTATTGCAACATTTGCAGCATCTTAATTTGTATGATATAATAAACCAATCTTCTTGTCCTACCGGCAAACAATAAATGAGCGCCGCTGTACGATTTCCAACCTCTTCTTTAAGTGACGTCATTACCAGAAAACGTCACATGTGACATCACCATGTACTGACAGTAAGCAATATTTGCCCCATAGGGCAAAATGAAAACGGAGTGACCATATGCAGTAAATATTGATTCAATAGTGACATCACATGTTGCGTTTTCTTGAAATGATGTCACTTACAGAAGAGGTTGTAAATCCCATAGCAGTGCTCAAATGTTTTTGCTTTGTCACATAAAGAGCCCGTAGACGCAACATATGTCCATAGTTAGCTCCGGGTAACATATAATGCGAAATGTTACAGTTTTTTCAAGAAATTAGACAGAATATCCATGTATTATAAATGATTAATGTATTAAGTCTTAAACACCTGGTCAGTTTGTCGAGTTCATAGTAGTTCATGCAACGACCAGAATATTGCGGTTTGTCTTTGTCGACAAAGTTCTTGGATAATTCTTGGTTCTGAAAACAAATGAAGAACCGCATTTTGAAAAGGAGTTGTCTTTTATAAATCAATCCATACACAAATGTATTTGTTTCTCCTTTTATAATCCGATCTAAATGTAAACCACATTTTAACCACCGTCATCATCGTCAGTATCATCATCATCGTCATCATCATCTCCGCAAACGCCACTACAATTGTTATCATTATCAATATTATCATAATCACCCAAATCGGCACCATCGATGCAATTATCACCACTATCATCACTATCAACAACACTGCATTATTGTCACCATCAGCATTAATATCATCCTCATCCCCATCCCATCAAAAGCATTCTCATCATCATCAAGATCACTGTTGTAATAATAATAATAATGATACTAATAATAATATTTACCATTATTATGATCATTATCATCGTCACAATTATTATAACCATTATCATCATCATTATCATCGCCACCATTATTTTATAAGCATTATCATCAGCATTATTATCATGACCATCATTATTATTATCATCACAATTATATATATTATCATTATCGTTATCATGATCCTTACCATTATTATCACCATCATCATCGCCTTAAACATTATCATCGGTACCATGCAAACCTTCATTATCATCATTCCCATCAACAACACTTCATCAGCATTAGTACCACCATTATTGCCACCATTACAATTACCACTATCATCATCAATTAAATGATCAGCTAAAAAGTTGACTACTCACTGAATTGTCAATCAAATCTGGATGCTTCATATTTACACCATTGTCAACAACGGCGACAGTAACATCCTTTCCTGTATATCCCATGGACCATGCCTGTTGAATGTTCATACCATAGTTCGGCCTGAATGACTGCAATAACAATTGCTTAATGTATGCTACTTTTGTATGGTTGTGATTTGGAAACAGACTATATCTTTTTGAGCGTCTCTTTTAGTTTGTCTACCATCATGAACTTGGGAAACCAGAATTGTCTATTTTCAAAGTCACGTGCGAATAATAAGAATTGTATCGTTGAAAAGTGAATATTTGCGGTTTGTATTTTTGCACGGGACTACACATTTTCGTATGTAAAATTGGTCTTGTTTCAATTCGTGTCAGCTCGTGACTGAGTTTTTCAATAATCAAAACTAGATTACATGTTCAAGTGTAAGAAATATTACAGTACATCTGAAACCAAGAATATCTGAAATATGTTAAATACAAAACTACGACAAAACATGTATTAGTGACGTTGGTTAAGACATTGCGTTTTTCCCAATCAGTGTTATGACGTTACAAACTAACGGCACTGTCCGAAGACGTTTTGGAGGCCTAATTGTGATTTAAAGAATTCAACAAACCAGGAAATATTAATAAGTACTGCGCAATTTGTTTTGTTTTTCATTTAAAGAGCAGAAAATGTGTTTAAGAATTCTGACGCGACGTATTCACTTTGTAGCTTACTTTTGCTTTTTGTTCTTAAAATTTGACTGACTTTAAAAAGAAAAGCAGACGTCCGATTTTAACACTGTTGGTATAAAATGAAAGTTGAAACATCATAATATCTGTTAGAAAATGAAAACCCTGAAAATTGACTTTTTGATTACTAATACAGGTTTTGTGGTAGCCCAGTTCATTTATTCGTATACACAAACTGGGAAACCAAGCAAATGAAATAGGAATATAAACATCTCTAAGTTAATCTAAAGCACTAGTTTGGAAAAACCTTCACGGATATCCACGATTTGTGTTATTGTATTATTATACAGCTGATTTAATTCTTCTGACTAGTGTGTTAAAGTATTTGACTGTAGCTGGTATTGATTTGATCAGAAAATGTCAGCCTTGCTAGTTAATGTAAGTCCAATTTGCGGGAATAATTTATATTCGATGAGTGTGCGTAGATTGGTGTATAGACAAATACGAAGGGTTATATACTTTGATTGCAGAATGAACAATGGGACGGTATGGAAATTTATAAAATATCAGCATAATACCTGTTCTGAAGACCGTTTAACCAATGTCGACATCTTCCTACTTCTTATCTTGCTGTGACCCCGTGTCAACAGATTGTGTACCGGTTCTACTGCGATTATCTTTCAATTATAAAACGGAATATTATAGAGTGTGTATCAAAACAAATTATCGTTGCTCTTATCATCAAGTCAACAGTATTTACATCATCAACCGAGAGAAAGCTCAACATTGAAGGTTGTTTGGTAAGAATTTCACAACGTCGTCCTTTCACTAATTTTTCCAAAGAAACTGACTCAAGAGTGATCCAAAGAAATACTGCTGTTATAATCGCTGCTAACTGTATCAAGATTAAAACACCAACATCCATAATCATAATTAATACTCGTCACATTTTTAACCCCTATCTTCAGCATCAAGGTCATCATCAGCTTCGAGGTCATCATCAGCATCAAGCTCAGTATGAATAATAACTGTGATGACATGATACTGATTACAACCTTTTAGAGAGAAGAATAAAAAACAAGATGTTTTAGAGGAACTTGAATTAATTTATGTTTATTAAATACGTTCCAGAGTAATTATAAATGAGAAAATCTTGTAATATACCACACATATACGTACCTTATCTTCAAAGTATTCTTTGAAATCGTCTATATTTTCCTCCGGACTCATGACATCATTTCTGTCAGTTTCGACATCTTCGAACAAATAAACGTTCGATGAAACCTGCAGTAAGGAAAACTCCAATTATTCTGTACAATACAACCTCTCCAGAGCAACACTGTTTGGGAGATGCTAGTTTATGTACATGAGGTCTATTTGCTAAGACTTTCGAGATTCTGCGGTACCAGTGTATCATTAGCGACATGAACAAAAAATGTTATTGCTACGAATCACTTGCGCCATAGTGTATAGTCACTGCATGTTTGCAACGGGCACGTTAATTGTATTTTGTATTTTCTGTCAAAACTGGGAAGATTTCTCAAGACAGAACTAGACACACAATCTCAATCGTATGGTGGCCTATTACGGCCACCAGTTAACATGATAACGTTTACGAATTGTTTCATATTAACCACTTAAATATCGCGATAATTATCTAGCTGTCTAGCTAATATTCGTGATCATTTTTCGGTGAGATAATATCATTAGACCAAAAACGGGCTTGATATTGCCCAGAACTGCCACCCGTTACCTTTTTGTGATGTTTATACACTAACGGGTTATCTAGTTATAGTTCGCGAATTTCACTTAATAAGTCACATAATAAGTGGTCAACTAGATGAAATTCGTGTTACCACTTCGTAAGAGAAATGATAAGTTGTAGCTCCTCTGATTGAATAAATCTTCACTGGCAACACTAATCTTATCTTAGTTAACCACTTATTATTATACTTATTAAGTGAAATTCGCAAACCATAACCAGATAACCCGTTAGTGTAATACATAATAAAAAGGTAACAGGTGGCAGCTCTGGGCACTTTCAAGCCTGTTTCTAGTCTAATGATATTTATCTTACCGAAAAAGTAGCACGAATATTAACTAGATAGCTAGATAATTATTGCAATAATTAAGTGGTTAACACGAAACAATTCGCGAAACTTGTTTAAGTCTACGATATTTCTCTTGACAGCCCAATGGCTTTCCAGGTAACCGCACTGCACAGGACAAATAACTGGTCTCACGATGGTAACGTTAGGTCTCGTGAATTTGACATAATCTGGGTCCGGGATTATAACTCAGCACTCAGTATTTACACTCAGGATTGCAGAAATCTCAAAATTGCTTGGTGTAAGGAATACTCAGCAGTCTGCACTCCAATTTTCTGAGATTACTTTCTATGCAAACATTTATGAATGAAATATAAACAAAGAATATTTCCATGAACTAATTCGTGTGCGAAATTCAATTAAATACGGTAGACGCAATTCAAATTGTTTCAATTTAGAATTTGCGATTTGGCTCCGAAAGTTGACAACATTATAAGTGATAAAGTATAATTTTACATCCATCTCGAGGAAACAACCAGGAAGTTATGGTGTGAATTGCGAAAGATTTCATTGTCAGCAAATTTCCGGACCAGCTCTGCTCAGCACGTGGTGTGGTCACGGAGGGAGGTCCCACGCTTATTGCACCATCAGTGGTCGTGATAACCACAACACTGAGGAGTGCCGTAATCGCTAGGGGTATAGAGCGGACACACTGCTATATCCAATTTGACTTTAACCTTAATAAACTTTATATAAGTTAAATTTACACGCAAATGACGTTAGGTCGCTGTGGAGTAGTGGTTAGCATAACGGAACGGCAATCCGTCGACCCGGGTTCGAATCCCACTAGCGCCATTGACCGAGTTTTCGTGTTCCTCAAAACATGACTTAATTTAAGTTATACTTCTGCCATATCAATCAATATTTGTTCTGCTTACAATGAATTGGACTAATGCAGTAAATCCCTTGACCGTTTTTTCGAGACTCGAATTTACTCTATATAATTCAATGGTCGTTCAACTCAAAATTGTGTACAACTCGATATTGCGTAATGCGACCGCGTATTCAGATCCCGATCAATAATGACACATTTTCACTTCGAAAATACGACCACGTACAGTCCCGAAACGGGCAGGTTTTAGTCACCGACGAGGTTAACGAGAAAAATTTCTACGTACAAGCCGAATATTCTTGCCATTGGTTTTGTTAGAATTTTCATAATAAAACAGCTTGCGCAACACGTTTAAAACACTAGCCCCGCCTACAACGACAGTGCAGGCTGATTGGGCGGAGTCAATGTCTATGCCGCGCCTCTACCTTCGCAGATGTAATACATTCCATTTAAATTTGCAATAACAAAATATAATGGATTGTTTAATTTTTTTTAGTGAATTTTGTGGGTCTGTCGAATATTGCTTTTATTGTTGTTTCAAGATAAGATATTTAACGCATATTGTCTAAATTGTTAATATTAGTTCTTCATGTATGTAATAGCCTACGTTTCATATGTAATCAATAATTCATAATGATTTATGGAAGGCCACATGGAAATAAGACGCGCTTTGTATTTGTAACAATTATGTTCTTATTTGTATCAATGTAAAGCTTACTGTATTTTGTGGTCACCTTCTGATTATCTGATTATGGCAATATAATGTTTGTGACTCACCAGTACATATAACCGAGAACATCTTTTTAATTTCAACGAGGAGCAATTTCCAGGGGGAATTTATTAACAACACAACTCACTAGATAAATCTTGAAATATACTATAGACCTACTTTCAGACGCAGTTGTTAACACTATTATGTTCACCTGTTTATCATACAACATTGTCATGTATGCAATAATAAGAATAACCTCTCTACCATGATCAAAATGTTTTGTTTGAAAACATAACACCATTGCAATAATTGTGTTCATCCCTTTGCTCAGGACGAAAAGACGCATAACTTTATACAAGTTTATTTTTGATTGTTTGGTAAATACTGAATACAGGACTAATATAGGACTAAATGAAAAGTCAACCACTCTGCGTCAAGGTTTGAAACGTCGTTCGGTTGAAGAGAATTGGGTAAGATTTCATTGTTTTACACACCGCTGATATGCAAATAGCAAAGCCGTTTTGGTACGGTCAATATTTAAATC
The DNA here is from genome assembly GCA_032209605.1 of Mactromeris polynyma. Taxonomy (NCBI): domain Eukaryota; kingdom Metazoa; phylum Mollusca; class Bivalvia; order Venerida; family Mactridae; genus Mactromeris; species Mactromeris polynyma. The sequence goes on from JASFXZ010000055.1 coordinate 102,647, forward strand.
TACATAGTAACGCCAGCATTTGTAAACACTGTAATACAGAAATGATAGAAAACAAATATCATTTTCTGTTAATTTGCTCAAAATTCTCTGATTTAAGATCAAAATATATAAAAAGAAAAGAAATGGGCAATGTCCACAAACCAGGCTTTCAACCAAGTTATTTGTAACCAATGCTCTATTTGTATAATGAATACATGATGAGCATCAATGCTGCAAAGGTGCCGTAGGTGATACATGCATACACACACTCACACTTAGAAACCAAATTTCTATTTTTAATAATGGTGACCTTGACCTTTTACGGAACGAACATAAAAGCAATCCCAAGCGAGCTCTCAAAATGTTCTTGTTATACACCAAGTTTGGTTTCAATATGATAAATCAGAAGTTATTCGCCGGAAACCAAATTGCTATTTTTAGTAACGCTGACATTGACCTTTGACTGAACGAGTCCAAAAGCAATCCCAAGCGAGCTCTCCACATGTACTTACTATACACCAAGCCTTGATGTCATTATGATCAACGAAACTAATATTTTGTATAATTGCTAGAAAACATGTTACTATGTTTTAATGCAATAAATTATTTGTAGTTGTAGTTATTTGAATGACCTAATCTAACACTCTGACAAGTGATGTTAAGTAGCCGAGATACTTACCATTGTAGTCCACTTAATTAACACACTTGGTATATAATAAGTATGCATCCTTTGTTTAATCAGAAAATAACAATTGAGCAGTTATTGAGTCACATCATATATTGTTACAAGCTTGAGTATTAAATGGATATACATGTGTAATAGGTTTTATTACGTGACTGGCATCAACTCAAAACTATATGAAAAATACATGACTCAAGTTCGTTGTTTTCAGCGGCAGTAACATTTGTATTAAACTATTAAAGTTTAAATATTCGAATCCAGGAAATAAAATATGACAGCTTTATCAACAAAGCTTATTGTTTGAGGTCTGACATGAGGTGATCTTGAAAGGTGCCATAAAACAAGTAAATATATTTGAAATCAAATATATACATGTATGTATTATAAACACTACATAGACAAACATTTACCTACATCAAAAACTTACTTGCATGGCTGATAATATTTAAATTATGTGCATAATGTTGCATAATCAAAGGGCCATAGCTGTAGTCTAACCAGAACTGCCTGATAATATGCGCTTCTCCTCTTTGTAATAAAGCTTCCCATACAGTTCTGTTGAATTCTTGTCAACAGTTTCTGGGAATTAGTCGGAGCAAGAATGGTACCATATGTACTATGTTGCATTATCAAAGGGCCATAACTCTGTGAAAAATAGTCCGACCACAACTGTGTGATAATATGAGCCTCTCCTCTTAATAGTGAAGCTTCCCATAAAGTTTTGTTGAATTCAAGTCAGTGGTTTCTGAAGAGTAGTCCGGGCAAGAATGGTACAATATATACTATGTTGCATAATCAAAGGACCATAACTCTGTGAAAAATAGTCCGACCACAACCGTGTGATAATATGCGCATCTCCTCTTGGTAGTGAGGCTTCCCATAAAGTTTTGTTGAATTCAAGTCAGTGATTTCTGAGAAGTAGTCCGGACAAGAATGGTACCATATATACTATATGTTGCATAATCAAAGGGCCATTACTCCGACAAAAAATAGTCCGACCAAAACCATGTGATAATATGCGCATCTCCTCTTGGTAGTGAAGCTTTCCATAAAATTTTGTTGAATTCAAGTCAGTGATTTCTGAGAAGTAGTCCGGACAAGAAAAGAAGTGGGACGGACGGAAGGACGGACGAAGCGGCGACTATATGCTCCCCCTTCGGGAACGGGGTTCATAATAAACATGAATTATTAGTGGACATAAATCATTCTGAAAAAATTATAGCTTGAAATGCCTCCTGCAAAAGGCACGTTAACCAGACATGAGACTATACATACGTACATGTAATCAATTACAAAAGTAAAATAATTTTACTCACGTTCCGAACGTATTTAAGTCCAAATATAGTTGCCTGTTGTTGTTTTAAATCAAAGTCACGCTGATTAACATGAATCATATATTGTTTTCCATCAATTGGAATTACATAGAATAGCAATATATTAATAACACAATGCATAATCACTGATTTAGTCTCCATTGTTTTAATTTATCCAAAAACACAACATAAACTATATCGATGTATAGTATATAACTAGTAGCTTAAACTGACAAAATCTATTTCAACATATCATGTATACAGCCTCATACAATGGGTTCCCGCTGACTCAGCTTCTACTCAGAAAAATCAAAATGTTGAAATGAACGCCGACGTTTAGCAGAGTAAAAGCTGAATGCTGATTGGAGAGTAGTAAGTATTGATTATAACCTCGCTGATTGGACGGATTTCGGTGAGCGTTGCCCGCACACTGACATCCGTCGAATCAGCGGGCTATATGTTAAACGTCTATTTCGCATAAACAACGTTCATGAAGTTACGTGGACTAAGTCGTATATACAGTCTCGTGGCATGCCACTCGTTATCTATCATTTCCGTAGATTTGCAACTGCATTGTATATCATTTTTAAATATAATTCTGCACCATAAAACACCCTTAATTTACCTTTATTTTATATTTTGTAACGTAACGCGTACGTCCTAAAACATAAAAAAATAAACAATATTAAGATTAATTTTATAAGCGTACATAAATGTTATTGAAGACTGCGAGACGGGAAATGTCGCATACCAAGGGCACATACACCCCAAAAGCATAACCAGACATGAACAATATACATACATAAAAGTACATTATTGTAATCAATTACAAATTTAAAAACCATTTTACTCACGTTCCGAACGTATTTAAGTCCAAATCTAGTTGCCTGTTGTTGTATTAAATCAAAGTCGCGATGATTAACCTGAACCATATATTATTTTCCATCAATTGAAATTATATTGAATATCAAAATATTAGTAACACAAAGCATAATCACTGAATTAATCTCCATTTTTTTAATTTATCTAAAATCGCTAATTAAACTACATGTATATGATAGATAGTATATATCCGCATCTCGGTACAATTTACACTATCAAAATCTATATAATATATAGATAACAGCTGATCTGTCGGCCTGTGGTAAAACAAAATTTGTTTTATTTTGGTAAAACAAAACCAGTTTTATTTTTAAAATACTACCACTGTAAAGTCTATAAATACTCATACACCGGGTTACCACTATACTAAGTCATATCGGAACTAGAATAACCCTAATTGATTGAAGAGGGCTTCTATACCGAACTTAATGCATTCGAAGATAGATGAAGACCTTTTGTATTTCAAAGAAAGATATGAACAAGAAGATTTCGATGTAATTGTCGGAGAACTAAACGAAAACATATTAGTATCTGAATTAAATATAGAAATAAAATGGAAACAGAAGTGGGGGTTTTAGATTTATTACTGATTTTTACTGAACCTTTACTGATAGTTCCACATTTACAATATTTATCTCCCTTGATCTGAATAGTCGGCCATATCCTTAAAGTTCAAAGGGAATATAATGTAAATGATGATAAATAATTAGATATACATAAAATAACTTATTCATTATTCTCATGTGGTTAGATGGCTCAGAAAATTGAAGAAAGAGTGGTTGACACATGCATATTTTTTGGTATTTTCTCAATTATCACATAGTTAAGAATTACTCCTGTAACTGCTTATCACCTTTGCCTATCAAAATGGCTGATGATTAAGAAATTGTAGATGTGGGAACTAGATTGTGTATACAGTTTGCATTCTATTAGTCAGAATATCTCGTCTAAAACTAATAAATTATTTTACGTTGTAACTTATTATGAAATAGCCATCGATACTGTTAGTCATGGTGCTCTGTGGATTAAGTTTGTACAACCAAGCACCAGATGTCAAACCATATCAATGATACAATATATATATACATGTCTTAAGGTACAATGATGTGTCAAAAGACTGTAATAAAATGGAGAACACGGATTTTTGCTTACGTAACGTTAGGCTTAAAACAAGATTGACCTCTTTCACATTTGATGTTTATTCTCTTTTTGAATGATATACATGTATATGATTCTGTCAATTTTATAACCCTAACGAAATTTGTATCAACTATATGTCTGTATGTGCGTTACTATTTGTGTATGCTATAGCGTTATGAACTACAAATCCAATAAGTCATCAAGCACAATTAGATAATATGGATGCTTATTCTTGTAAATGGGGATTCTTGTAAATGGGGATGAAAAAACGAAGGTATTAATTTTTTTTAAAACGCAACTGATTTTAACTGGTATATAAATGTTAAAAGAATGAATATTCAACGGTTAATAAATTTTGGCATAAAGTTGACATGTATACTGGTTCTTTAGAACAGGCTGTTGAAAACTTTCAATGATCAAGCTAAGAAAGCCTAAAATCTGCTGTCCGTTAAGTATAGCAAACTTGTATGTTAAAACTAAGATACAACTGTTTTATTTAAATAACTCCGAATATACTGTATGGATGTGAAATCCGAGGCGTGTATAATTATTGTGAGGTAGATAAACTGTTGCATTCCAAATTTTGTACACGCATTCGTTTAAATGTCAGAGCGGTTGACGTTTTCATAGGAGAGAAGTAAACGAGACTCTATCTGTCGTACTTTTTGAGTTGTTATCGTCTCACGAATTCAAAACATACGGCCTGCAAACGAAGCAAAACTAATTTATCGTATCGATTGGTGTGCGAAAGATATTTTACCAGCAATTCAGATAGCGGATGGTAATCCAGATAGTGGATAGAAAATATAGTATTGTAGACAGTTTCTTCCATCTTCGAGGAAATATCAATCATTAAAATAAACATTAACAAATCACAACATGAAATCTCTCTCTTAAATGTTGTAAAGCTCACATTAAAATGTTTTAAACGTATAAAAACGTATCGCCGGGTATTTTGTGGTACAAAGATGCAATTATATGAGTCCGATAAAGACTGCTACACAACATATGTTTCTTAAATCATGTGATCAGTACACATCAAACACTATTTAGCGTTATTTTTTGTATTTTTTGCATATCTTAATAATAGGTTTCAAACACAGGTGTTTGAAAATAACTATTTTAAATCTCTATATGGACTATTTTAGTATTTATTATTCTTATTATAGTAAATAGTCCGTATACAACATTAAAATAGTTTGCTTCAAGTACCTGTGGTTTCAAAGATAAAAATATGCAAAATTTACGCAATGCACAGATGTTCTGTTTTGTTCTTTTGAACCCGTCAACGTTTCTTGTTTCTATACACTTATATATCAAAAAGACGCAAACAATTTTTATGATAGAAAAGATAAGTTATGAAAGTAGCATTTTGGTGCATTTGGAAATAATAAGGATACATATCATAATACAATTTGCATAAAATTTACTATCTATTATCGGATTAAAATAATTATAATCAATAAATAAAGACAACAAAACTGATATTCAACAAATATATTATATTTTCAACAATTAAAGCACGCGTTGTAGAAATATATATAGTTTGTTACATGTTCAATGATTTTTGAAAACAATAAAACCTCAATAATAAGACCATCCTTTCGACCGTTAAAAACTGGTCTTCTTATTGAGGTGGTCTTAATATTGAGGTTGAATAAAGAGCAAAACAGTGAACATGTACTTGAAAATTGTGTTCTTAATTACGAGCTGGTCTTATTATTGAGGTGGTTTTTAGGTGAGGTTTTACTGTACATCAAAACACAATGACAGGACCATTGCGGGATTTTCACTAAACTTTCAGAGATATCAATAAAATAACTATTCATTAATGTTCATTTATGCGGTATTTACGAACTTATATCTAATTTAAATTAAAGATAAGATTCAATGTATGATAAAATTGAACATTGACACCATGACACTGTGTCAAAACTAATAAAACTTTCGAATCGATGAAGGTGTAAGAAGGTAATACTACATGTATATTTATACCATAGTCGTATTAATTTGGTCAAGATATTTCTAGTACAAACATGATTTCCTCGAACATTAATCCTATTTTCATCCTACTTAATGTTGGGTCTGTTGGACCATCACAACTATAGTATAAATACAACGCACACGAAACGCATCGCGCAGAATTGAACGATAAAGTGTACAGTTAAGAAAAGCAGTTCGGGTGTAAGATATGGGATTAGCCATGAATGCCGTTCGTCTGTCATTAAACTCACCGAGTAATGTAATTTGGTGCACATTATCAGAAACTCACCAATTGTTTGTTACCAAGGAAACGAGTATGCTCATTCTCCTATAATTTTGGTGGCAGAGTCTATCGCATGCGATTCTTTTTGACACCAACATAAGTGATGAGCATAAAATACCATCAGGAATTTAGTGTGAAACTAGTCAGATATTCAACACTATCACTGGTATTTTCGGGTTCATCACGATATTACTGATCGATACGAAAAATCGATTTTATATAAGATATGATCACGAAAACAAACAGACTTCTTGAAAGAGAGAGAATGAGTTGCTACAGGGAATGCCACATACATAAGACAGTGTCTCTCCACACAGACCACCGGAAAACAACAATGCATACATTATAGGCATTTGAGTAGGCTCAAGGGTACATACGCAAGGGAATAGGGGCACAAGGAATGGCCCGGGCGACCATAAGGGATAACTAGGGGAAATAAAGAGGACAAAGAAGTGGGATTTAATGGATGGAAAACATCACAGGACAATTCAAGAAAACTGGCAACAACAGGCCGAACGTAGGGAGAAAATAACATAACCATTACATAAAGTGAAAGAAATGCACATGGGAAAGGTAACATTAACATACATTTAAATCACAAATATAAATAATAAATATACAGCGATTTACAGCCGTGGAACTGTCAGTAAAAATAAAGGTCATGATCATTTATAACGATAATGGCAAACAAAATCCAAATAACTATAGACCGATAGCGATTCTTACAACCATATCAAAATGTTCGAAAAACAACTCGCGAAGTACTTTTCTGAAACAAATATCATCCACAAATATCAAACTGGTTTCAGAGAAAAAACATTCCTGTGAATCAGCTCTAATACATCTGGCAGAAAACTGGTTACAAGAAGTTGATGAAGGTTACGTGACCGGATCAGTATCAATCGATTTAAGAAAGGCATTTGATCTGGACGATATCACGATCCTTCTTCATAAATATAAACTGTATAAATTCTTAAAAAATCTTGAAACTTTTGCAATTCGTATTTTTCAAACCGAACACTGGTAGTAAAACCTGGGATATCAACTACTATGTCAACTAAGATGGTTATTAAGAATGGAGTACCACAGGGTTCTTTATTAAGCCCTTCTATTCTTACTTATATATATGAATGGCATCGCTATAAATATTAATAAATATAGCATAGATCTATATGCAGACGACTAAACACTTAACGCTAGTGGCAAAGCAAAAATCGAAATTGAACGGAAACTAAACATTGTAACACAATGGTGTAAATTGAATAATATGGCTATAAATCCTGAGAAAACGACATGCATGTTGATTGGGCCAAAACAAAGAATTAACCATATGGAAGATTTGTCTCTAAATTTAAATGATTTACCAATTAAAATGTTCATTAGAAAAGATTGACATTTAAGCTGGTATGAACAAATACTAAACGTCACAAACCAACTTTATAACTGATGATATGAAATTATTATATTATAGCTCGTATATTATACCTATTTAAGATTATTGTTTCGTATGGGACAAGAGTAAACAATCAAATATTACGAAACTTACAATTCTTCAAAAAAGATCTGCCTAAACGAACACCGTCTGCATAACTCTTTGATACCCTCCACGGGTTAACTTTGAATAGCAGACTCAAGTATCATACTGCAGTTTATCATTAAATGAAATGGCACAGGAGTATATAAATATATGTTGTTTCTTCAAGTCAAGATATTTAACGCATGTTGTCTTAACTGTTAATATTAGTTCTACATGTATGTAATATATGTTTCATATATAATCAATTCATTATAACTTTAAGACGAAATTGTAACTCTCGTCAGTTTAACCTTTTTTATAATGATTTATGGAAGGCCACATGGAAATAAGACGTGCTTTGTATTTGTTATAATTATATTCAGGGTTGGCAACCAATTACCCAGTGCGGGTTTTCCCAGCGGGAAAACCTGGAAAACCCGTCCCGGTCAATATCCTCTGAAGTGTGCAATACTGAATACTACTGGGTAATAAACACAAACAGACTATTTAACTAAATCTTACTTGAAAAATATGTTTGGTAAAGGAAGATTTAACTTTAACTTAACATAAATGTAACAATACATGTAAGATGAAGCTTTTATACTTACACATATATATGCATATAATTCTAAAATGATAATATTTCCATTTTGATTAGTTACATCAGAATCCTAAAGATTGGGAAAAGTCGGAATTCTTATTTCTTCATTCTATAAATTTGTCATATTGTCTATTTTTAACTCCATGGATTTCCATGTTTAAACTTTGTACACACTATTTACACAAACACTTTTTATGAGTATCATCAATATACAATTGTTCAGATGTGGTATTTTCAGTCAATAGTTTACCATTCAATTTCGTCCTTACCCCTCAGCATTCTAAAACAAAACACGAGTTTGGTTGACTTCTCAATGCCAAGTCTATTTCTAAGTTTTGTCTGAGTGTTCCAAAAGTTTGTAAACCTCTGTAGACTTCTACTTAGTCATAATTACAAATGTATTATTATAAATACAAAAGGCGTTACATGGATTAAAAGCAGTAGAAGTGATTAGTTATTTAGTTACTGATGCAAATTACATTACAAATGGTGCAAAATTCATTCTATATAGCCATTCACCCAGTATTACCCATTAAAACCCAGTAAAACCCGGGTTTTCCCAGTATTACACACTGGGATGGGTTTTATGAGTAAAACCCAGGTTTTTGCCAACCCTGCCCTGGTTCTTATATGTATCAGTGTAAAGCTTACTGTCTTTTGTGGTCACCTTCTGAAAATAAAGCCATTATTATTAATATTATTATTATTACTTATTGCATCAGTTTTAAATCACTAATTCATGTTAATAACCTTTCTACATATCAATTTATCTGATTAAGACGATATAATGTTCGTGACTGACATGTACATATAACCAAGAAGTCGTCTTAATGTCAACGCCGGGCAATTTCCGGGGGGATTGATTAACAACACTGTGTATGTAATATGTTTCATACTGTGCACATAGCTGGCACTCAAAAACATTAAACAAATACGATGTCCAGAAAGTTCCTTCCTGATACTCATCCCGAAATAGCTGAAGCAACAAATATTCATGAACACTTTGTCACTAATAATTTACCATACACTGACCAAAAACTGTGTTAAATCAAATCACAGACAGAGCAAGACCCGGAGCTTATTCGTCTGAAACAGGTTATTATTGAGGGATGGCCTATAACGCAAGTCTAGTGACACACATCCTCTCGATTATTGGAATTATATGGAAGAACTAATTATTGTAGACAAAATTATCTACAGGTCATAGGATTATCATCCCAAAGTCCATAGTGGTCATTCGGGACAGGAGCGTAGTCTTCGTCGTGCCCGAGATACCATGTTTTGGCCAAACATCACAAACGATAATATTGATAAAGTAGCCCAGTGTTCAACGTGATGAACACCAACGGTCAAATATTACAGAGCCATTTATTCCCTATGAAGTTCCATAATACCCCTGGCAGGTTATTGGTACTGACGTTGTCATTCTAGACTTTTGATTGTGTGTGACTTAAAAACTCAATAAAATAAATACTTTTACTGTCATCAAGATGATGAAAGTTTAGTTTTCAAGGCACGGTGTCCATGAGTAACTGGTTTCAGATGGTGCTAATTATAACACATATCAACAGTTCAAAGACTTCGTAACTAAGTTGGACATTCAACATGTCACATCATCAGCGTATTACACCCAATCAGATGGTCTAAGTGAGTCATGTGTTAAGACTGCGAAGAATGTATGAAAGAAATGCAAGCAAGATGGGACAGATCTGTTGCATTGTTAGAGCTACGTGCTGCCCCAACAGGCATTGGCCTGAGTTCCTGTGAAATTTTGATGAGAAGAAAAATCAAAACATTCCTACCCATGATCACCGACAAATTAGTTCCCAGAACAATGGACGACCATAAAATACGATCGCTTTTAATAAAAAAAGGGAAACAAATAATATTACGACCAGAAGTTTAAGCCTTTAAATCCCCTTAGAGTAGGTGGGATGGTCGGAATACAGTATGGAACAAGAAAACCTGCTGAGGTCATTAAGCAACACAGTGATCGATCGTGCACTGTTGAAACCCCTGATGGAGAAAAATATGTTAGGAATAGGTGTAATTTGCTAAAACCTTTCCCGCCAGTAGTCTCATCATTCAGATACGTCCCTGTAAATTCCATCATCGCAGCAAAGTACATTTTATCAGTCATACAATGTCCCGTCGACCACACATAAATCTTATCAGCAGTATGCCTGTGCTAGTGATGATGATAAAAATGATAAAACCAGCAGTCCAATAAAACCACCTGAATAAGCTTCAAGGCAACCAAATCAAAGTCCACAAGACTTGGACAGCAAGTGAAACCAAAAATAATACAATCCATATACCATTTATACAAGGAAATCAAGTTCAAATGAGCTTGAAAATGGACAGTGAATTGCCTTTGTTTAAAATTTAACAGTTGAGCAGTTGAAATCATACTTCCGTGTGGATAAATCATTCATCTGTATTTATTCGCTCCGTATCATTTTATAAATACAACATTAATACAACAATCATTTGATATCCTGTAATTTTCACGCAATGCAAATTGTTGCGACATAAATGTGTATGAAAATTGTTTAATATATATTTAGTGACTTATCAGTCCTTTAAAATATCAGATACAAAGTATTTACATATACATGTGCGTAGATTTGCAACTGCATGTAGATCTATGTCATTTTAAAAAATCTGAACTATAAAATATCCTTAATTTACTTTTTTGTTAATTTTGTAATATAACACGTCCTAAAAAATATAAAATATACAATATTATGAATTATTAGTGGAAATAAATAAGTCTGAATAAATTCGAGCTGGAAATGCCTCCTGCCAAAGCCACACTAAGCAGACATGAGAATATACGTACGTACATGTAATCAATTACCAAAGTAAAATAATTTTACTCACGTTCCGAACGTATTGAAGTCCAAATCTAGCTGCCTGTTGGTGTATTAAATCAAAGTCACGCTGATTAACATGAACCATATATTGTTTTCCATCAATTGTAATTACATAGAATATCAATATATTAATTACACAAGACATAATCACTGATTTAATCTCCATTTTTTTAATTTTTCCAAAAACACTACATAAACTATATCGATATATAGTATATAACTGGTAGCTTAAACTGACACAATCTTTTTCAACGTATCATCTATACTGACTCATAGAATGGGTTACCGCTTTGTGATTTATATCACACTCGGCTTCTACTCAGACAAATCAAAATGATGAAATGAACGCCGACGTTTAGCAGAGTAAAAACTGAATGCTAATTGGAGAGTGGTAAGTATTGATTATAACCTCGCTGAATCGACGGATGGCGGTGAGCTCATACACGCCTATATTTCAACCGTCTATATCGCATAAAATGTTCGTTCATGAAGTTCACGTTGTCTAAGTCGTATATACAGTCTCGTGGCATGCCACTCGTTAACTATCATATACTTAATACAGCATTTACGTTGATTTGTTACTACATTGTATATCATTTTTATAAATAATTCTGCACCATAAAACATCCTTAATTTACCTTTATTTTATATTTTGTAAAAATATGATGCAATTTCATGACCAAACATATCTTGGTTAACTATTCCAATAAATGTGACACCACTTTGTTGTTGTTTTTTGCGAATTTAAACGTGTAAATATTTGGACTACGTGCTAACCTGGCAATGCATTATGATTTTTGACTGTAATTAGATCAATGTAGCAAACATCGGATCCAGTTGGAAAATATTGATTTAAACCCCAACTCTAGTAAGGTGCTCTACCGGTCCGCCACACTCTACTCCACAGCATTAAAAACTTCCTAAATAGTTGATTATTTCCTTGAGTTTTAACCGTAAAAGATCTAATTTTCTAATTTATTGAGGATTTAATACTTTATTTTACAGTTAAATATCAATGAGGATGTCATTCAGCTGCCGACTATTGAAGTTTATCCTAAAACCACACTATTAATATGGAAAAGGTAATGTGCTGTTTTAAGTAACAGTCACTGTAGTTCTAACGAATCATAAGAGTTTATAACAATACAATACAATACAATACAATACAATTTATTGGCAAAATCGGCATAGTACATGCCTTTGACCATTTACAAATAAGATAACGATATATGGTCAAGACTCAAAACATATTTACAAAATGTACATACAAACAAACATAAATATATATATATTACAGACTCTAGCAAATATACTGTATAAACGTTATTATCATGTTAAGAAGCAGCAATTAAAGAGGTAAGTTTTTCTATACTTCATGGCGAAGTGAATAAATTTGGCGATATTGTTTATTTTTTTCCTACTATTTGAAGACAGAAGATTCTTATAAAGTTCAAGACTGGGCCAACTAAATTTGATATTGTATTTATTTCGCAATGTTACATATAATGGGCAGGTAAGAAGAAAGTGATATTCAGACTCAGTAACATTTTGGTTGCCCATATTACATAATCGATTTTGACGTGAATTACCTGAATATCGACCTGTTTCAATTTCAAGCGTATGTGCGCCGAGGCGAAATTTAGTTAATGCCATCCTATGTGCATTATTGCTAATGTAGTCTAGGTTGTCTTCATATCTGAATTCTTTTTTTATCATACGATAATAAAATAATTTAGGCTGATTTTTTAATGTTGTCTCCCATGATTGAATATATTGATCACGGAGCCTTTGTTTAAGGATATGTACAAAATCAGTATTAACATTTTCTACATCGAGTAAAAAATTAAATCCGAGATCATTTATTACAGATTTAACATTGTTGCACCAAAGATTTTTAATCGCGATATTATTGTTGGAATTGTTGCTAATATATAATTAAGTGTTCATTATATATTCTATACATAGCAGAATCAACAGAAGATTTTATCTTAAGCCAATATTTCAAAGCACGTTGCTTAGCTACGACTGATAATGGTACTCTACCCAGTTCGCCTAATACTGCCACATTAGAGGTTTGGACACGGACTCCTAGCAAGTATTTACAGAATCTTATATGAATTTTATCGACTTCTTTATAGTCGTAAATTCCCCAAACCTCCGAGCCGTAAAGAATTATAGGGGCAACTAAACAATCGAATAGTCTCAATTTCGTATTGGTATCCAGCTTAACTCTACTAAATATTGATATCAAATTATTATAAGCTCGTAATGCTTGGTCGTTTAGGGAGTTCACAGAATGGTTCATGCTTCCAGTATAATAAAATGTGATACCAAGATAGCAAAACTTATCGACAATTTCCACAGGCTCATCATTGATGTACCAACTATGGTTACAGTTACTTTTTCGCGGTTCGAAAATACATATTTTAGTCTTTTTTACATTAATTTTTAAACCCCATGTATTTGAATAATTAAAGATAGAGTTTAATTGGTGTTGTAAACTAGACGGCGAAGTAGTGAAGAGGGCTATGTCGTCAACAAACAATAACATATTCATTGATAACATGCGTAAGTCTGATTCCGTTAGATTATCCAAATCTAAAGAATTTTTTACATCATTTATAAATAAAATGAAAAGCAACGGGGATAATGGTTCACCCTGTTTAAGACCGAGTGTGACTTCAAACAGGTCCGAAAATGACATATTTTGCACATTTTTCACGCAATCTTGTATTTTTATAACAGGAACACTCAACAAACCATCATGCCAAATGATAATAATTAATCTGTTTTGATATATATATTCATCAAGTGCATGTCTGAACACATTAAAATTAGACTTAGAAATAAGCAAATAATAAAAAATATTCAATTTTAAAAGTTGTATGATACAGTTGATACTGTACTTTAAATGTTAACCATACAGTTTAATGCCATGTGTAATTCCACATACACTCTATTCTATTCCATCTTCAAAATACCTGTTTTTACCATGTGTATTATTATATCTTTGATTGACTCGGTATATGCTAGCCTGTATGAATCATCATATAGTTCTTTACAAGATATACTCACTGATATATATTTTTTTCTTTTTTCAAAATTCCAAACAATTTCATGTGTTCATGTGATATGAATAAGTTGAATAAATACAAACGTTCATAACTGTTGTTGATGTGAAATATTGATATCATTTTTGCTATGACCCCGAATTGAAGCTAAAACTTACGATTTCGTAGCGTCTGCGTTCGTACGAAAATATTGATAAAACGCTCTTGCGATCGTAAGAACGTCGTAAGAAAATCTTACGAAAAGTTCGTGCGTAAGAACGTTGATAAAACGGGCCCAATAATTCTAGCACAGATCGATATGCAGACGGCTAGACACTTAACGCTAGAGGCAAAAAAATACGAAATTAAACGGAAACTTCAAATTGACCTAAACAGTGTAACAAAATGGTGTAAATTGAATAATATGGCTATAAATCCTCAGAAAACGACATGCATGTTGATTGCTGCGAAACAAAGAATTAACCAGATGGAAGACTTGTCTCTAAATATTAACGATTTACCAATTACAATGTTCCTTAGAACATATCGACATTTAAGCTGGTATGGACAAATACTAAACGTCACATCATACTTTATAACTGATGATATGAAAGTATTATTCTATAACTCATATAATACCTACTTAAGGTTATTGTTGTATTGTATGGGACAAGAGTAAACAATCAAATATTACACCGTCTGCATGACTCTTTGATACCCTATAGCAGACTCAAATATCATACTGGAGTTTATCATTAAATAAAATTGCGCAGGAGTATATAAGTATATGTCTTCAAGTCAAGATATTTAACGCATGTTGTCTTAATTGTTTATATTATAGTTCTACATGTATGTAATATGTTTCATATATAATCATTTCATTATAACTTTAAGAAGAAATTGTAACACTCATCAGTTTAACCTTTTTTATGATGATTTATGAAAGGCCACATGGAAATAAGTCGTGCTTTGTATTTGTTATTATTATATTCAGGGTTGGCAACCAATTACCCAGTGCGGGTTTTCCCAGCGAGAAAACCTGGAAAACCCGTCTCGGTCAATAATCTCTGAAGTGGGCAATGCTGAATAATACTGGGTTAAAAATACAAACTAGACTATTTAACTACATCTTACTTGAATACGTGTTTGGTAAAGGAAGATTTAACTTTAACTTAACATAAATGTAACAATACATGTAAGATGAAGCTTTCATACTTACAAAGGATATGCATATAATTCTAAAATGATCTCCATTTTGATTAGTTATATCAGAATCCTAAAGATTAGGAAAAGTCGGAATTCTTATTTTTTCATACTATAAAGTTGTCATATTGTCTATTTTTAATTCCATGGATTTCCATGTTAATTTAAACTTTGTACACACTATTTACACAACAATTTTTATAAGTACAATGTATCATATATATACAATTGTTCAGATGTGGTATTCTCAGTCAATAGATAACCATTCAATTTCGTCCTCAACCCTCAGCATTCTAAAACAAAATACGAGTCTAGTTGCCTTCTCAATGCCAAGTCTATTTCCAAGTTTTGTCTGAGTGTTCCCAAAGTTTGTAAACGTCTTTCAATGGATGCTGATGTCGCAGGCATACCTAACTGTTTGTTGGCCTGATCACACAGATTAGTTTTGGTAAACGTTCATTTATAAGGCACATGCAATAGTTGATCATAAAATCCGGATGAGTTGTTTTAACCATAGTTTGGCATTAACATGAACTGTTCTTTATGTAGACTTCTACTCAATCATAATTACAAATATATTATTCTAAATACAAAATGCGTTAAATGGATTAAAAGCAGTAGAAGTGATTAGTCATTTAGTTACTGATGCAAATTACATTACAAATGGTGCAAAATTTATTCTATATAGCCATTCACCCAGTATTACCCATTAAACCCCAGTAAAACCCGGGTTTTCCCAGTATTACCCACTGGGCTAGGTTTTATGAGTAAAACCCAGGTTTTTGCCAACCCTGCCCTGGTTCTTACATGTATCAGTGTAAAGCTTACTGTCTTTTGTGGTCACCTTCTGAAAAGAAAGCTACATGTATTATTATTATTATTAATATTATTATTATTACTTATTGCATCAGTTTTTAAATCACTAATTCATGTTTATAACCTTGTTAAATATCAATTTATCTGATTAAGACTATATAATGTTCGTGACTGACATGCACTTATAACCGAGAAGCCGTCTTTATTTCAACGCCGGGCATTTCCGGGGGGATTGATTAACAACACTGTGTATGTAATATGTTTCATACTGTACACATAGCTGGCACTCAGATACATTTAACAAATACGATGTCCAGAAAATTCCTTCCTGATACCTATCCCGATATATGTGAAGCAATAGATATTCATGAACACTTTGTCACTTGTAATTTACCATACACTGACCATAAACTGTGTTAAATCAAATCACAGACAGAGCAAGACCCGGAGCTTACTCGTCTGAAACAGGTTATTATTGAGGGTTGTCCGATCAAACGCAAGTCAAGTGACACACAACCTCTTGATTATTGGAATTATAGGGAAGAACTAATTATTGTAGACAATATTATCTACAGGTAAACTGCGAAGAACGTATGAAAGAAATACAAGCAAGATAGGACAGATACATTGCATTGTTAGAGCTACGTGCTACGGGCATTGGCCCGAGTCCCTGTGAAATTGTGATGGGAAGTAAAAACAGAACATTCTTACCCATGATCACCGACAAATTAATTCCCAGAACAATGGACTAAAATATGTTAGGAATAGGTGTCATTTGCTTAAAACTTTCCCGCAAGTAGTTTTAGTGCGTCTGTGCCGACAAACAAACAAAAATAAAAGGAGGTTCGCTCCATATCATGTTATAAATTTAATATTAATACAACAATGATTTGATATCCTGTATTTAGTCAAGCAATGCAAATTGTTGCGATACAAATGTGTATGAAAATTGTTTTATAGATATTTAGTGACTAATTAGTCCCTGAAAAAATATCAGATACAAAGTATTTACATACATTTGCGTATATTTGCAACTAGATCTATGTCGTTTAAAAAAACCTGAACTATAAAATATCCTCAATTTACTTGTTTGTTAATTTTGTAATATAACACGTCCTAAAACATATCAAATAAACAATATTATGATTTTTTAGTGGAAATAAATAAGTCTGAATAAATTCGAGCTTGAAGTGCCTACTGCCACAGGCACAATAACCAGACATGAGAATATACGTACGTACATGTACTAAATTACAAAAGTCAAATCATTTTACTCACATTCCGAACGTATTTAAGTCCAAATCTAGCTGCCTGTTGGTGTATTAAATCAAAGTCACACTGATTAACCTGAACCGTATATTGTTTTCCATTAATTGGAATTACATAGACTATCAATGTATTAATTACGCAAAGCTTAATCACTGATGTAATCTCCATTTATTTATTTTATTCATAATCGCTACATAAACTAAATGATCGATAGTATGTTAACGCAGCAAGTTACCGCTTACACTGGCGATATATATATACACGTACTATATAGATACCTGTATAAGCTAATCATTGGGGATGTTGTAAAACCAATCTTTGTTTTCCCAAAATCTATAAATACTCGTTGGGTTACCACCATGGTTATTTATCCTGTCACTTGGTGTATTTTCGACCCGATAACAGGGTGCCTGATATGTTTTGCTTTATCAGGTCACTTGGTCACATGACTTTTATCTCACGTCACATGACCACGTGACTAGCCGGACTATTTTTAGTTAAGTATCGCGATGTTATCATTTTGTCAACATTTTGACCCGAAGTGACAGGATAAATAGAATAATTGTGCACCCGATAAATTCCTCCGCCTTGCCTGATAAATGTTCTCATTCCACGTCACTAACCTATTATTCTCTATGTAACACCATACTGCGAATGTAGTGAATTCAAGCCAATAACATAACACCACTCAGAAATTAAAAGTCACATTATTTTGTCATGGTAACGTTTGCTAGTGATAATCTTCACATATCGTGTCCATATATAAGTCAATCCACTCAGAACAGATCCCAGAAGATATTAGATATTAACAAAATGGGCAAATATTCCACATAATTAAATTTGTAAGTTCATTATGTCAATGACATGTAGATCCCTAGTCGCTATTCAGGCAAAAGGCGGTCACACGCGATATTCAATTAATCTGTGGCTTTTCATTTCTGTAGGGTTGTATGTAACTGGATTGATTTCAAATAATTGGTTATATGTTGAGCTTAAATTAAGAAAAAGCATTACAAATATATTGAACGTTCTGTGTATAAAAATTCTATTTGATATATTCATATTTACTTGCAATATCCTAAAAATGTCAGCGGAGTACTATGCACTTTAGTTAAGTGTATATCAAGTCGTACTGTAGTTCTTTAATGCTGTTGTATAATTTCGCGTTCATAATTATTTATCATAATATCCTTTCAATCATCGTTTACGTACAATTATTAATTGTAGATCATGTATTTCTTGATATCACTAAGTAAAAACTAAGTATAACACTGGGAAACTCTTCGTTTTGTGCTTTGCAGCTGATATAATTCTAAAAGTTTAGCGAATATTAGCGACAACAAAAATACACGTTTAAGCACAGCATGACTGACAGCCGCATTATCTGCCGTCTTGTATAGGATTTTGTATTGGCACCTTGTGGTCGACACTTCATTTAATAAAAATACACATGGCAGGTGACAATAGGTCGTGCTCAAGGTGACTGATGATTTCAGGAACACCATCAATATCAATCTGTAATACATATTATACTTAACCTCAGAATTATGACCATTATTTCACAAATTAGGATTGATTAAAATAATAATAGTGTATGTAGTATATTTGACCGTATGATTAAGACGTTTCCGATTAAGAACTTCTTCACTATTAAGGTAAAAATGTTCTCTTCTGTTTATATTTTAGCAAAGCGAAAAGTATAGCCAGCGTCGCATATTTTGAAAATGGCTGAAAGACACCCAGCAACACGATGTTTTCATCACTGGCCAACAAGGGCGTTATGTCTGGCTGTGCTGCTTATTCAGACCATGTCTGTCAACTGGTATCTTATGGAGAACTTGTCATTTGTATGGGCAGCGATTTACGGAGCCGATGTTGTTGTATTTGCTTTATTCGCTGTGGCTTTTTACATGGCCGCGCTGAATATCTACACCGAGAAACATACTGATTCACCGTCAGTGTCTGAACTTTTCCATCAACCGTTCACCTACATTTCTTGGCTCGTTTACGCAATCGTTCTTGATGTGAAAGTTGTGACCATTTTCAGCACATTCTCCACTGAATTGGACGAAGACCAATTTTTTGGACCAAACACATTGAAATCATCAATAGCATTGTCCGGAATTGTTTTTCTGTTATTCTTACCCACTCAACACGATATTAGACACGGCCACCGAAAAGATATGTTAACTGCTCTTACATCAACAATTATTTTTGATGTTCTCGACGGAGTTGATTTTCTCGACAATCTGTTTGAAAAAGATGTGCGTGAAACATTTCCGCCTGAGCTTGATGACGTCATTATTGCTATCTTCTGCATCAACACACTATTACCCACAGTTCCCTTGTTTACCCTCGCGAAAACAAACTTTGGACTTAAGAAGCTTCCAGAAAGGTTAGAATTGTTTCATAAATTTTCAATCGCGTATTTAATCAATCTTCCATTATTCATTACACGAATGATTACGTGGCACGGTCTATCGCAAGGAATTTCGATATTCTTGTTGAAAAACATTATTGCCATGGGAATTGTGACGTTTGAAGTCTGTGAACATTTTCTCTGTAAGACGAATACAGAATCTGATCAACCCAACAATGAATCTTTCAGTGTAGCATTGCCTTATGATGACCACAGGTATGATGACCCCAGATATGACGGTCCAAACGGTGGATACATGTCCAATACGGCAATATGATAGTAGGATCACGAAGTGTATACACGTAGAGCTGTCACGTGATGTAATTCAATACATGGGCGATGTTTTGTTATAGAACTACCTCAGTCATGCAAATATGAAATAATTTAGATATACTTTGCTGTAGATCTACTGTTATGTATGAAAGCTGAGACATTGTACGTTTTGTCGTTATTATACTGGCTCTACACATTCACATACGCCATGGGCACCAAACAGCACCCGACACAAGACCAGTTCCCGAATAAGGCAACGTCTTAACCTCAACCACAATGTTGCAGTCAGTTCTGTGTTTTTGTGCTTGTTATTGCTTTACATAAATTGTGACATAGGTAAATCCATCAAATCTTTTCATATTGTCTATTCATTCTTACAGATACTACATGTATATATATAGTATAGTATATGACGTGTGGCGATGTTCAATCGTATTTATGCATATGATATACATGGATTTATTGCTAGATCTACTCCGTCAGACCCGTTACTCAATTGCTGGTCACAACTGGAAGATTTCCAATAATGAATTGCTTTCGCTGCGTCCCAAAATGTAAATCACTGTGATTCTGAGGTCGACACTCGCCGCGAACCACGCTTTCGCCTGGTAGTCAAATGGTTAGAAGGCAGCAATGGTTTGCGCTAATACGCTGACTGGGGTCTGATTTGCCGGTCGTAAAATATTCGGCCAATGAAATGTGTCGTTACTAAAGTGCAAACATTAATGATTCCAAGAAGTAGCGAACAGTTGGTGGTTAGAAGCTATTTTTGTACTAATGGAGCAATTTATTGATATGTTTCCGACGGCTAACGTTCAGACATTTGTTAATGGAACAATCATATCCCGAAGTACTTGTACCGAGTGAATGCTGTTGAATGTCAAGGTATGAAAAACAAAAATACACAATCATTGTTTATTGACATGAGATCAGTTCACCAACCTTTAAAACAGCATATATATGATACATCACCACTCTTTCACACAACATGGACTCTATAATACATTGATAATTAAAACAAACTGATTATGTTTCGCTGTATAAAGAATTCGATACATTAAAATAAAAATTAAAAAATTAAAAAAAATAAAAACCAACAGTAATACAATCGTCATTGATATTTGTTTACAAACATGAACTATTTCTTTCATTATCGTGTTTACCTAAATATCGAATATAGGGGTTCTGTATACAACGAGTTAAAATGATATCACATGATTTGAACAACCGTCCCACCCTATACCCAATATAATGGATAAATCAATAATGAAAGCCTAGTCCATTTTTTACCTGAGAACGGTTATAAACAGCTGCGTTGTGATGAGCCAATGATACATGTTTTGTAAAATATTGACCAATAGATATCGTGTATACAATAACGATCTTCTCAACTAATGTAGGGTACTGACCATGATTATGATTATGGAACATCACAGTACAAAAGACTAAAGATGAGTAGATGTATCTTTCAGGGACGAACTTTTCAGTAAATGTCAAATAGTATTATTTATCATTTTGTTTATTGGGGGAATTCAATACACTAAGCAAACTATTCATTTCTGGCGTTCAGTTTTAATGACTGAGTAAACCAATTTTCTTAGAACATCGGTAAGTAAATATTTGACTGTGATACACATAGACCATATTGGAGTGACACATAGACCATATTGGAGTGACACATAGACCATATTGGAGTGACACATAGACCATATTGGAGTGACACATAGACCATTTTGGTGTAAAACATTGAGCGTTTTGGTGCAAAACATTGAGCGTTTTGGTGTAACACATTGAGCGTTTTGGTGTAAAAGAGAGACAATAAGTTGATACAGGGAACGCCAGATATGTAAGACAGTGCCTCCACACAAAGACCTCCGGGAAAACAACACATCATAAAACATAAGGCATTTGAGGAGTCTCAACGGTACATACGAAATGGAACAGAGGCACAAGGAATGGCATGGCCGACCATGATAGATAACTAGAAGAATCAAAGAGGTCAAATAGGAGGAATTAATAGATGGAAAAGATCACATGACATGTCAAGACAGCTGGCAGCAATAGGCCGAAACTGGGGGAAAATAACATGAACACTATATTCATTGAAAGAATTGCACATGGGGAAGGGAAATTAAACATACATTTAAAACACACACACAAAATAACCATACAGCGATATACAGCATTGGAACTGTCAGTAAAAATACCGGGGGTTTAAATCGATTTAACAGCTAGCTAACCTCACACTTAGTCGCTATATAGGCATTGATTTCCAACATGTATAAACATAAATTGTCTAAGTATGCAGTAAATAATAATTAAAATCAATTAACCCTTACGTACATAACAACAGACTCGCTGTGTATAATCCAGCACGAAGTAACAAACAGTCCTATACTGACCTTGATACCAGAATGTGAAATAACCATAAACTACTAAATTAATAACCTAACGTAAATCAATCGGCAAATGTAGTTAATAATTAAACAAATTTAATTACTAGCGATAGGAAAATGGAATTGTAAATAAAGACAAATAGAAATGAAAATTAAAATATATCTAATTGGAACACTTAAACAAAATACGAATGTTCCCAATGAGTTTAGGATGTGTTATATAACAGCACAATAGAGAAAAGTTTTCTTGATCATGCCAAATTACGTCATATACCAGGGGCGTAGCCTGAGGTGGTAGAATGTGTACGCAAACAATCTAGGGGATCTAAGGGCATAAACCCCGTTTTCTAGAACGTTCGTGGTGCAATCGGGTAAGATTTTCACAACCAATACAGTAAATTTTGAAGTGATATACATTCAGAAAATTTGTATCCCAAACTGTATACAAATGCTCAACTGTTGGTTATTGCCCTGTTGTTGTTTTTTTGATTATCATGTGTAAGCATTGGCGTATTTTGCGTACAGGTAGCTACGCGCCTGTATACTGTATCACCAAATCACGACATAATAAAACAAAGAGCATTTTGGTGTAACACATAGAGCATACTTAAAATGTCATTCTGACTAACAATCTTTGTTTTAAGCCACATTAAAAAAGACTGTATTCGTTGTCTCCGAACCCCATATTTTGAAATGGTTAGGTAGGTATTTTTTATTATATTTCCCCAAAATGAAATCTAAACACAAGTAATATGCAACCTGGACCCAATTGTTGTGAAGCATTTTTGATGGGTATACGAGGATACAGCAATCAAAAGCTTTTTATTTTTGGCCTTAGCTTAATTTTACTCGGACCTTTCGCACTAAAAGTGATACAAGTTTAGCAGATGATGCATAGTTGATTCGCCGTTATTAAGTACAACGATAACAACAACAGACATACTAGTATTGTAAATAGAAATGTAATGGCAGCACCAGCACTATTGTCACTATCAACATGTACCATTTCTCTACTACATTCTCCGGTTTCATGTCCGCATTTATGCTGTTTTCCACAATAAGACTTCGTGCCCTCGTCATCCTCGTTGCTTTCAGATCCAATTGCATAAGGGTCTACTCTTGTTCCATACACATTTAATATCGCACAGCGAACGCAAGTGCTGTCATCTGAAAAAGATATACGAGAACACTGAATGAAGCCATGGTATAATTCACTCTTTTAACAAATATAAAGACTGTGTCAAGTATTAGATCCTTTATTTCTAGCTATACTTGTAAGTTCATTTGCAATTCGGAAGGTCGCAGTGGGCAAACAATCTGTGCCATTATTGGAACCAACTTGTTTTGAAAACTCAGTATTAGCTCTGTGCTGATTTACTTAATACCCACTTAACAAATCAACATTGTCCTTTGATTTAATTAAGGATGTTTGAAATCGGGTAGGTATTATTTTTAAATAGTATTTCCTAAAAACCAACTATTCTCCAAAAGCTTCTAACTAGAATTTAAATATAGAACTTTACCACGTGTCTGTGCATCTTTGATAGTTAGTTTCCATTCGCCTTGAGAAGATTCACCCCATAGTGAGACTGTCGTGTAATTCCAATTCATGCGGACCAATGAACCTTTCGTTGATGAATCGCCTTTTTTTGCATGTACAATGTTTACGCACGTTCCGGCGGGCGAACACAATTGCATACTGATACAAGCTGTACATTTGGTTTCAAAATTTAGGTTAATCGTAACATGCTCCAAAAACTTGACATTTTCATCTGACACTTTCCAAATTATTTGTATGGCATTCTCTCGAACTTTCCTACATAATATAAGAAGTGTGGATTTGTTTTACTTTTCGACTTTATAAAAGTGGCTTTAATGTATCAACAAGGGATGTAAATATTAGTAAAACAGTTGTGCTTAATCCACTACAAGCTGAAACTGTTATGATAAAACACTGCTATTTTATTACGGAACAATAATAACCATATTTTAATTTATATCTAAAATAAGATCCCCCAGACAAACACACATTTTCTTAATATGACATCTAGACACCTGAATAATGTTAGCATATTTTAACGATGAATACACTATACATGTATGATGATTATAGTGATGAAACTTAACTTGATTTGCCTTGAATAAGTGACAAAGAACATAATAAAGAACATTTGTCTATTGCCCGACATGACTAGATTCAAAGTCGGTCACACAAGAACTCTTACCACGATGCTGAAGAACATCGTGTTTCTGGCGTCACATCGGATCAGCAACGACGCGGAATGGAATAAAATCATTTCTAAGTATGGAAAATGTATATCCTCAATAAAATAACTTGATTGGATTTAAGCGATACATACATATATATATAGGTGCCTAGTGTATTGTAACGTACGTTAGTGTATGCTGTTTTATACTTGAGCAACGTTGTCGAGGTACGGTCCTCCACGTTAGTGCCCTTTGTACCATGGCTGATGCATTCATCAAGCCAAATCCAAAATATGGGCTATCTGTGAAACAAAGTATGCAATCAAAATATCGGCATTTGAACGATTATAAGATAGTTTTGTATATTTCTCACTCTGTTGCAGAACCAATATTGATTTTAAGCGAGACAAAATTTGAGCATTTACTTACGATATCCATCACATTTTAAACACTGGACTGACAAGACGACAATATTGTTTTTTTTACCATAATTACATTTTTACAGCAGATGACAATTAACATTGTTAATATGCATGTTAATAGACCTAACACGTTACTTACATCCATTTCTGACATAAAACTAATAGGATACTGCGCAAGGGTTGATTTTAAACATGCATATTTAAATGAAATTATATGACTTTTGTAACTTGTGATCAACATTATGTTCTTGACTACAATCATATACACCAGAAAGTGAATAGTATGTACTACATTATAGTGCGTTAATGTATAAGAGTTACCGTAGATTTTCAGTATGACATATCAAACTGTTCTTTTAATATTTCACCAATGTAATTTTGACTATGAGTCATAAAAAGTCCTTTGAAAAGCAATCTAGAGTTAAAGTATAATAATGTAATAATTTATGTTAAAACTGACTTGTTTCCTGTTTTAATTATTTTAATGAATAATGTTCATAATTTATTTCTACATAGACCATCGTGGTCTATTTCAAATGTGTGTTGCATATAACTATGTTCTGAAATAAAATATATAATTTATTGGTAAATGCTCACGCAAACGTCCGGCTTTATTTTGTATGGTTTCAGTTCTTTCCAATCCGTCGTGTGAGGAGGTAACGACAATGAGGTGTTGGACATCTCGCCATGTTAACTCTGGGCTGTAACGAGAAACACCGAGGTATGATATAACTATTAAGCTTATCAATATGGATACATCGTCGTATAATTACGTACACGTTCACTATTTACGCTATGCTTCGTGAACACCGAGCCATCCATACAATGGATTCGTGTAGTGAGGACAACTTTACATCTCAGTCCACATTCGTGTAAACATACATTTCTAACTTCATTTGAAGAGGATCAGATTTTTACAGACAACGCAGCCTTGCGTTCAGTTACGGCGAACGATAGCCCGCTCACTGTTCAGGACCTATCAAGTGTATTGACCGCCTCGTTTTTATTCTGGTTCCCTGTCTCAAAAACAGTAAAGGCAGGGAACCAGCCCTGTGGTCATTTTGCAATTTGGTTCCCCGTATGCAGTCATTGGGATACGGTGGGCCAGGAATACAAAACAAAATGTGAGCGACTGTTAGCCGTAACTGAACGCAGTGTTGGGCTCAAATATTCGCGTGCTACCTCCGAGTTGCGATAGCGAATGATATGAAACGTTCTTCGCTAACACGCTGGTCAATAGCAAAACTAGCGCGCTGTTTCATAACGTTTTGGACTGATAGTCTTTACTGAACGCAAGGCTGTGTTCGTCAACTCAAATGAATGCGCTATTTGTATATCCTCCTCCTTGATCGTTATCTTATTTCGTTATTGTACAACGTCTGTTTTGTGTTTTATCTTTATATGAAGCATCACTTCAAATATTAAAGCCAGAAACTATGATAAATGGACTAGATTTTATTTAAAATTTAGGGCAATTCTTTTTTTATCTGATTGCCCCGTAAGAAAGCAAAATAGATTATGTTTACATAGTGACTGTATTAACGTTATTTTTACTGACAATAATTGTACCACTAATTGATTTGCTGAAAAGTTTCTGGCAGAGATCGAATTCTGTTTTCGAATGTTCATAAATTCGACCACGACTCTATATACATTTCACAAAGAAGATGGCGATTATCGTATAATGACCAGCGTTCATGTGGTTAGGGCATTTACCTGCTGAAAGTATTATATGCAAATGAATACAGAACCAGAAATGCTCATACAAAGAGCATCGACGCCCCAAAAGCTCAAAGAGGCATGACCATACACATGTGACTCTACATGTTGACAAACAATTACAAGGACACAATTAACACTAGACACAAGCATAAATGATGGGTCACTTACTTTGCTTGTAAAGTAAGGGCTATGATTCCTGAAGCCAATGCAGCCGAAGCTGAGGTACCACTGAATGATCTACATCTATTACCATGCGCCGTGGTTTTCTGTTGGAGATAATTTGAAATTTATATATTGATTGAGAACCGTATTATATATTGTGATGTTCACATCTATGTTTTAGCAAGAGGTAATTATATTTCTACTAATGAAGTTCTTGGTCGTTTGTTCCTTTGCATTTGTCTTCTTACAGGTACAGGAACAATTTTAAACCAATAAAAAAAATATATTTTTTTAAAAATCAGTTCATTTCTTGAATAGCAAAATTCCATGGTACTTAACACAAGTTAATAGACTTATATTTCGTATTGATGCAGAAAAAACATATTGACAAGAAATTTATTTTTTCAAGGACATTTAATAGGCAGCCTATTTTTCGAATGCGCTTATTGCCTCGCAAAGTCGAAATACATACATGTACTCATATTGACAATTTCGGAAGACCTTAACTAATCAATGGGATAAGAAATTTCTTGTCAATTTTGACAACTCACCAATCTGCTTTCGCCAGTGTACGTTGTATATTTTCCGTATGTTGATGCTAAGGAACATGTGCACGGTATTGCAAAGTGGGGGATCAACCCGTTGATTCCAACACTTGTTATGGTGATTGTGTATTGACTGTTGGCAACAAAGTCAAGGTTGCAATCAGACAACTTCCAGTTATTGTTTCCAGCTGAAATTACAAATATACTGCCTTTTCCTTCTCTGCCCTGAAATATAAGAACCCGGACCACGAATGTGCAAAGTAAATGTAATTTTCGCAACAAGTTACTACTCTGTAGATTGAACAGAAATAACACGTATTAAAACATGTCTTAAGGATATATTAATGAAAAAAGAGTATCGCGCACAAGTGCTTTATTATGTTAAAAAGTATGAATTGTGTTATTAGACTTATGAAATTAGGTTGATAAATATGAACATCATTAGAACAAATTAAGGAGGCTTTAAGAAAAATGAATCGTTGGTAACATATTAAAACCAAATTAATTGAGAATATGGTCACGTGAATAATTTAAGTTCCCAATATTTAAAATAACACTTCCAAGGCAGATCCCCAGGAAAACAACCGTCTACAAAACATTAGGCACCGAAGAGGTGCAATGGTGAACATGTTTGTGATTAGGAGATGCAAGGAATGGTCTGGCCGACCATAATATTACTCGGAACAATTCAGGGGGCAACACGGGATGGATGGAATGGAATACATCACGGAACACGTCTAGAAAGTCAGTATTAATAGGTCGGAGGGAGACTCACCTGTTTCAATACCTTAATTTGCTTGTTACCAAGTGATTTGTTGCGTCTCCTCTGTTTTAATTTTCTGAAAACCATGTGTGTAACCACGTGTGTTTCTGTGCAATCAACATGAGCTATATCGGTCTTAAATCTTAAATCTTATGTTCTGCTGATTTAAGGTTTGAACATAATGGGATGCTAACTGTTATCATTTTTAAAGGCTAAATGTGAAAGGTCAGAACTGTCGATATGTTATGTTTTGTATGTAAACATATAAATAATAATAAATAACCAGGATTCGAACTATAGTATATTTTATGTGTACGTATCAGTATGGCAGTCATACAGCAACTCCTCGCAAAGTGGCATGCATTTTTTTAATTATTATTTATTAGACAACTCTTGAAACTTTCACTTGTTATTTACGTTTGAAGAGTTAACTAACACAATATTATACAGATACATGGATATGTCAATTTTAAAGGATTGAAGTGTTACTTTTATTCGGATATAATTATGTCAACAACTTGTTAATATAATTCAGATTTTCACTTTTAAATTCCATTTTTCAACCTTGCAGTTATGTTCGACAGTTAAATTGAATACAATCTGTCTTTTTTTCTTGCGTTACAAATCAGTACTAAGCTGTTCTTCCCCTCGCAACGGAAAGCATCCCACTTCAAGACAAATAACTTTGCATTAATTATCACCAGCCAAATTGCCAAGGAGAACATACTCATAACTAGCCTGAGGTTCAAACCTACGATTTCCACTTTGGCAGTCGACTGAAATAACTTGGCGGGCTTTTAATGACATAAACAAATTTAAACATCGTAGTTTTGAACTTTCGTTAGTGCTCTCCCTTTGTTGAGTGTAATTGACGCTTTCCAGCACGAGAGTTCTTTTAAAATCTCACCTGCTGAGCTCCTTTTTCTAAGACATCGTTTGCATCCAAGTTCTCGACATAATTTTTACGGAAATTCTTGCAGTAACAATAAATGTCAATTCGATCTCTCTCGTACTTAAAGGCTTCAGCAATTATCTTGATAGGGTTCACAGGCATTATGTCAATGTCAGTGTAAATGCATTCATTATTTACTCTAAGTCCTGAAATACACAGAAGAACAGATGCGAAAATTCTATTACTGAAAACATAACTTTTAATATTATATGGTTTGTAATTTGAAATAATGCTACTGTTGCAAATTTTCAAACCTATGGTGGCATAATACTGCCACCAGTTAACATGATAACGTTCGAGAATTGCTTCGTGTTAACCACTTAATTATCGCGATAATTATCTAGCTATCTAGTTAATATTTGTGATTCTTCTTCGGTAAGATAAATATCATAATACTAGAAACAGGCTTGAAAGTGCACAGAACTGCCACCTGTTACGTTTTTAAGATGTATTACACCAACGGATTATCTAGATTTCTCAAAATAAACTTAAGGTGGGTAAGGTTCTTGGAAATAAATATGTATCAATGCAAACTAAATATGAGTTTATATTTCCATTGTAGTATGCATGCTGCAATAATGAGAAATGTCGTTTTAAAAGCTATCATTTTCATCATGCAAACAAATGTCAAGTATTGCTGTACCAGTTCACGTGCGGTGAGCACTTCCACGTTATTGTTGGGGCAATATACTAGTACAGTAAAACATCTTTTTTAACGACCACATCATTAATGAGACCACCTCAAAAGTATTAACACAATGTTCAAGTCCATTTTCACAGGTTTGCTCTTTATTCAACCTCATTATTAAGGGTACCAAGGGTGATCTTCTTATTGAAGTTTTACTGTATTTGATAACAATTTCACAAATATGAATACAATAGTTACCCACTAACGACGCATTGAAGGCTACACCAGTAGTGCAACGGTAGTTATCGAATTTAGCAGCTATAAGACCTGCTACCATTGTTCCGTGACTGAAAGATGTAATGAATTCAGTTATCGCTTATTATAATGAGTTGTGCATTGAATGAATGATTTAAGCAGTACCCTTGGTATTTGATTACCGTGGTTAAGTTAGTGTATACGAACTGCCTCTGACATGTACAGGTCAGTCGGACTGGAACTCCCAATAAAAGTCAGAATGAAAATGAGAAAATTATAGGTGAAGTGTATATTATCAAACTTTTACCATTTACATGCAATGAAAGACGACAGGTAGATATTCCTAGTGATTTTACCTGTCAGTACTGGAGGACTAGTGTCAGTACTGGAGGACTAGTGTCAGTACTGGAGGACTAGTGTCAGTACTGGAGGACTAGTGTCAGTACTGGAGGACTAGTGTCAGTACTGGAGGACTAGTGTCAGTACTGGAGGACTAGTGTCAGTACCGGAGGACTAGTGTCAGTACTGGAGGACTAGTGTCAGTACTGGAGGACTAGTGTCAGTACCGGAGGACTAGTGTCAGTACCGGAGGACTAGTGTCAGTACCGGAGGACTAGTGTCAGTACTGGAGGACTAGTGTCAGTACTGGCGGACTAGTGTCAGTACTGGAGGACTAGTGTCAGTACTGGCGGACTAGTGTGTTTCGGAAGGACTGTTGTTAATACAGTTACGTACTGACCAAAACTTAGCAACATTTGCAGCATCTTAATTTGTATGATATAAAAAAGCACTGCTATGGGATTTAAAACCTCTTCTGTAGGTGACATCATTTCAAGAAAACGCAACATGTGATGTCACTATTGAATCAATATTTACTGCATATGGTCAGACCGTTTTCATTTTGCCATATGGGGCAAATATTGCTTACTGTCAGTACATGGTGATGTCACATGTGACGTTTTCTGGTAATGACGTCACTTAAAGAAGAGGTTGGAAATCGTACAGCGGCGCTTAATGTTTTTGCTTGTCACACAAAGAGCCTGTAGACGCAACATATGTCCATAGTTAGCTCCGGGTAACACATAATGCGAAATGTTACAGTTTTTTCAAGAAATTAGACAGAATATCCATGTATTATAAATGATTAATGTATTAAGTCTTAAACACCTGCTCGCTTTGTCGAGTTCATTATGGTACTTGCAAGTACCAGAATATTGCAGTTTGTCTGTGTCGACAAAGGTCTTGGATAATTCTTGGTTCTGAAAACAAATGAAGAACCGCATTTTGAAAAGGAGTAGTCTTTTATAAATCAATCCATACACAAATGTATGTGTTTCTACTTTTATAATCCGATTTAAATGTAAACCACATTTTAACCACCGTCATCATCGTCAGTATCATCGTCATCATCATCATCTCCGCAAACGCCACTACAATTGTTATCATTAGCAATATTATCATAATCACCAAAATCGGCACCATCGATGCAATTATCACCACTATCATCACTATCAACAACACTGCATTATTGTCACCATCAGCATTAGTATCATCCTCATCCCCATCCCATCAAAAGCATTCTCATCATCATCAAGATCACTGTTGTAATAATAATAATAATGATACTAATAATAATATTTACCATTATTATGATCATTATCATCGTCACAATTATTATAACCATTATCATCATCATTATCATCGCCACCATTATTTTATAAGCATTATCGTCAGCATTATCATCACAATTATATATATTATCATTATCGTTATCATGATCCTTACCGTTATCATGATCCTTACCATTATTATCACCATCATCATCGCCTTAAACATTATCATCGGTACCATGCAAACCTTCATTATCATCATTCCCATCAACAACACTTCATCAGCATTATTACCACCATTATTGCCACCATTACAATTACCACTATCATCGTCAATTAAATGATCAGCTAAAAAGTTGACTACTCACTGAATTGTCAATCAAATCTGGATGCTTCATATTTACACCATTGTCAACAACGGCGACAGTAACATCCTTTCCTGTATATCCCATGGACCATGCCTGTTGAATGTTCATACCGTAGTTCGGCCTGAATGACTGCAATAACAATTGCTTAATGTATGCTCCTTTTGTATGGTTGTGATTTGGAAACAGACTATATCTTTTTGAGCGACTCTTTTGGTTTGTCTACCATCATGAACTTGGGAAACCAGAATTGTCTATTTTCAAAGTCACGTGCGAATAATAAGAATTGTATTTTGAAAAGTGAATATTTGCGGTTTGTATTTTCGCACGGGACTACACATTTTCGTATGTAAAATTGGTCTTGTTTTCAATTCGTGTCAGCTCGTGACTGAGTTTTTCAATAATCAAAACTATATTACATGTTCAAGTGAAAGAAATATTACAGTACATCTGAAACCAAGAATATCTGAGATATGTTAAATACAACACCACGACAAAACATGTATTAAGTGACGTTGGTTAAGACATTGCGTTTTTCCCAATCAGTGTTATGACGTCACAAACTAACCGCACTGTCCGAAGATGTTTTGGAGGCCTAATTGTGATTTAAAGAATTCAACAAACGAGGAAATATTAATAAGTACTGCGCAATTTGTTTTGTTTTTCATTTAAAGAGCAGAAAATGTGTTTAAGAATTCTGACGCGACGTATTCACTTTGTAGCTTACTTTTGCTTTTTGTTCTTAAAATTTGACTGAGTTTAAAAAGAAAAGCAGACGTCCGATTTTAACACTGTTTGTATAAAATGAAAGTTGAAACATCATAATATCTGTTAGAAAATGAAAACCCTGAAAATTAACTTTTTGTTTACTAATACAGGTTTTGTGGTAGCCCAGTTCATTTATTTGTATACACAAACTGGGAAACCAAGCAAATAAAATAGGAATATAAACATCTCTAAGTTAATCTAAAGCACTAGTTTGGAAAAACCTTCACGGATATCCACGATTTGTGTTATTGTATTATTATACAGCTGATTTAATTCTTCTGACTTGTGTGTTCAAGTATTTGACTGTAGCTGGTATTGATTTGATCAGAAAATGTCAGCCTTGCTAGTAAATGTAAGTCCAATTTGAGGGAATAATTTATATTCGATGAGTGTGCGTAGATTAGTGTATAGACAAATACGAAGGGTTATATACTTTGATTGCAGAATGAACAATGGGACGGTATGGAAATTTATAAAATATAAGCATAATACCTGTTCTGAAGACCGTTTAACCAATGTCGACATCTTCCTACTTCTTATCTTGCTGTGACCCCGGGTCAACAGATTGTGTACCGGTTCTACTGCGATTATCTTTCAATTATAAAACGGAATATTAAAGAGTGTGTATCAAAACAAATTATTGTTGCTCTTATCATCAAGTCAACAGTATTTACATCATCAACCGAGAGAAAGCTTAACATTGAAGGTTGTTTGGTAAGAATTTCACAACGTCGTCCTTTCACTAATTTTTCCAAAGAAACTGACTCAAGAGTGATCCAAAGAAATACTGCTGTTATAATCGCTGTTAACTGTATCAAGATTAAAACACCAACATCCATAATCATAATTAATACTCGTCACATTCTTAACCCCTATCTGCAGCATCAAGGTCATCATCAGCTTCGAGGTCATCATCAGCATCAAGCTCAGTATGAATAATAACTATGATGACAGGATACTGATTACAATAAGAACGAACTTTTTAGAGAGATGAATAAAAAACAAGATGTTTTAGAGGAACTTGAATTAATTTATGTTTATGAAATACGTTCCAGAGTAATTATAAATGAGAAAATCTTGTAATATACCACAAATATACGTACCTTATCTTCAAAGTATTCTTTGAAATCGTCTATATTTTCCTCCGAACTGATCACATCATTTCTGTCAGTTTTGACATCTTCGAACAAATAAACGTTCGATAAAACCTGCAGTAAAGAAAACTCCAATTATTCTGTACAATACAACCTCTCCATAGCAACACTGTTTGGGAGATGCTAGTTTATGTACATGTATGCTGATGGTCTATTTGCAAAGACGTTCGAGATTCTGCGGTACCAGTGTATCATTAGCGACATGAACAAAAAACGTCGTTGTTACGAATCACTTGTGCCATATAGTTTATAGTCACTGCATGTTCGTTTTAAAAATACCTTTACAACGGGCACGTTAATGGTATTTTGTATTTTCCGTCAAAACTGGGGAGATTTCTCAAGACAGAACTAGTCACACAATCTGAATCGTATGGTGGCATATTACGGCCACCAGTTAACATAATAACGTTTACGAATTGTTTCGTGTTTAAACCACTTAAGTATCGCGATAATTATCTAGCTGTCTAGCTAATATTCGTGATCATTTGTCGGTGAGATAAATATCATTAGACCAAAAACGGGCTTGATAGTGCCCAGAACTGCCACCTGTTACCTTTTTATGATGTTTATACACTAACGGGTTATCTAGTTATAGTTCGCGAATTTGTAACTTTGCATTCAGCATAGCCCCGCATACGTGTCTCTGTACTCCGACTTTTACACGCGTCTTCGTAACATCGTACAGCGACAGTATAGAGATGTGACGTCCGTGGCTGGACTACATTCAGCACAGCTTGTTTTATAAATGGTTATCATGCGTATTTTGCATGCCCTAAAACTTGTTTAAGTCTACGATATTTCTCTTGACAGCCCAATGGCTTCCAGGTAACCGCACTGCACAGGAAAAACGACTGGTCTCACGATGGTAACGTTAGGTCTCGCGAATTTGCATGATCTGGGTCCGGGATTATAACTTAGCACTCAGTATTTACACTCGGGATTGCAGAAATCTCAAAATTGATTGGAATATGGAATACTCAGCAGTCTGCAATCCAATTTTCTGAGATTACTTTCTATGCAACTAATCATTTATGAATGAAATACAAACATAGAATATTTCCATAAACTAATTCGTGTGCGAAATTCAATTAAATACGGTAGATGCAATTCAAATTGTTTCAATTTAGGAATTGCGATTTGGCTCCGAAAGTTGACCAAATTATAAGTGATAAAGTATAATTTCACATCCATCTCGGGGTCAACAACCAGGAAGTTATGGTGTGAATTGCGATAGATTTCATTGTCAGCAGATTTCCGGACCGGCTCTGCGCAGCACGTGGTGTGGTCACACGGAGGGAAGTGCCGTAATCACTAGGGGTATAGAGCGGACACACTGCTACATCCAATCTGACTTTAACCTTAATCAACTTTATATAAGTTAAATTTACACGAAAATGACGTTAGGTCGCTGTGGTGTAGTGGTTAGCATAACGGACCGACAATCCGTCGATCCGGGTCGAATCCCGCTAGCGCCATTGACCGATTTTTCGTGTTCCTCAAAACATGACTTTATTTAAGTTATACTTCTGCCATATCAATCAATATTTGTTCTGCATACAATGAATCGGACTGTTCTTAATTTATAGATATCAAACTAATACAGTAAAACCCTATGTTGCGACCAACTGGATTTTGAGACCAACTTCTTATTACGACCGTTTTTCTAGACCCGAATTTACTCTACATAATTCAATGGTCGCGCAATTCAAAATTGTGTACACCTCGATATTGCGTAATGCGACTGCTTATTCAGATCCTGATCAATAATGACACATTTTCAACTCGAAAATACGACCACGTACAGTCCCGAAACGGGCAGTATGGATTTAGTCACCGACGAGGTTAACGAGAACAATTTCTACGTACAAGCCGAATATTCTGGCCATTGGGTTATTAGAATTTTCATAATAAAACAGCTTGCGCAACACGTTTAAAACACTAGCCCCGCCTACAACGACAGTGCAGGCTGATTGGGCGGAGTTAATATCTGTGCCGCGCCTCTACCTTCGCAGATATAATACATTCCATTTAAATTTGCAAAAATAAAATAATTATAATGGATTGTTTAATGTTTTTTAGTGAATTTTGTGTGTCTGTCGTATATTGCTTTTAATGTTGTTTCAAGATAAGATATTTAACGCATGTTGTCTAAATTGTTAATATTAGTTCTACATGTATGTAATAGCCTACGTTTCATATGTAATCAATTCATTATAACTTTAAGAAATAATTGTAACTCTCACCAGTGTAACCGTTTCATAATGATTGATGGAAGGCCACATGGAAATAAGACGCGCTTTGTATTTGTTACAATTATGTTCTTATGTGTATCAATGTGAAGCTTACCGTCTTTTGTGGTCACCTTCTGATTATCTGATTATGGCAATATAATGTTTGTGACTAACCGAGAACATCTTTTTAATTTCAACGCGGAGCAATTTCCGGGGGGGGGGGATTAATTAACAACACAACTCACTAGATAATTCTTGAAATATACTATAGACTTACTTTCAGACGCAGTTGTTAACACTATTATGTTCACCTGTTTATCATACAACATTGCCATGTATGCGATAATAAGAATAACCTCTCTACCATGATACAAATGTTTTGTTTGAAAACATAACACCATTGCAATAATTGTGTTCATCACTTTGCTCAGGACGAAAAGATGCATAACTTTATACAAGTTTATTTTTGATTGTTTGGTAAACACTGAATACATAGGACTAAATGAAAAGTCAACCACTCTGCGTGTCAAGGTTTGAAACGTCGTTCGGTTGAAGAGAATTTGGTAAGATTTCATTGTTTTACACAACGCTGATATGCAAATAGCAAACCCGTTTTAGTACGGTACGATATTTGAATCTACATAGTAACGCCAGCATTTGTAAACACTGTAATACAGAAATGATAGAAAACGAATATCATTTTCTATTAATTTACTCAAAATTCTCTGATTTAAGATCAAAATATATAAAAACAAGAAATGGGCAATGTCCACAAACCAGGCTTTCAACCTAGTTATTTGTAACCAATTCTCTATTTGTATAACGAATACATGATGATCATCAATGCTGCAAAGGCGCCGTAGGTACATGCATACACACACTCACACTTAGAAACCAAATTTCTATTTTTAATAATGGTGACCTTGACCTTTTACGGAACGAGCCCAAAAGCAATCCCAAGCGAGCTCTCAAAATGTTCTTGTTATACACCAAGTTTGGTTTCAATATGATAAACAGAAGTTCTTCGCCGGAAACCAAATTGCTTTTTTTAGTAACGGTGCCCTTGGTCTTTAACGGAACGAGTCCAAAAGCAATCCCAAGCCAGCTCTCCACATGTTCTTACTGTACACTAAGTTTGATGTCAATATGATCAACGAAACAAAAGTAATTCGCCGGAAACCAACTTTATATTTGTAGTAACGGTGATCTTGACCTTTAGCGGACCGAACCCAAAATAAATCCCAAGTGAGCTGTTCAAATGTTCTAACTATACACCAAGTTTGATGTCAATATGATCAACAGAACTCAAGTTATTCGCCGGAAACCATATTGCTATTTTTAGTAACAGAGACCTTGACCTTTGGCGGAACGAGTCCAAAAGCAATCCCAAGCGAGCTGTCTGCATGTTTTTACTATACACCAAGTTTGATGTCAATATGATCTACGTAACTCAAGTTATTTGCCGGAAACCAAATTGCTATTATTAGTAACAGAGAAATTGACCTTTGACGGAACGAGTCCAAAAGCAATCCCAAGCGTGCTCCCTTATTATTACTTTACACAATATGATCAACGAAACTCAAGTTATTCGCCGGAAACAAAATTGCTATTTTTACTAACGCTGACATTGACCGTTGACTGAACGAGTCCAAAAGCAATCCCAAGCAATCCCAAGCTCTCCACATGTACTTACTATACACCAAGCTTTGGTGTCATTATGATCAACGAAACTAATATTTTGTATAATTGCTATAAAACATGTTTTTAATGCAATAAACTACTTGTAGTTGTAGTTATTTGAATTACCCAATCTTACACTCTGATAAGTGATGTTAAGTAGCCGAGATACTTACCATTGTAGTCCACTTAATTAACACACTTGGTATATAAGTATGCATCCTTTGTTTAATCAGAAAATAACAATTGAGCAGTTATTGAGTCACATCATATATTGTTACAAGCTTGAGTATTAAATGGATATATATGTGTAACTAGTTTTATTACCTGACTGACATCAACTCAAAACTAAATGAAACATACATGACACAAGTTCGTTGTTTTCAGCGGCAGTAACATTCGTATTAAACTATTAAAGTTTAAACATTCGAATCCAGGAAATAAAATATGACAGCTTTATCAACAAAGCTTTTTGTTTGAGGTCTGACATGAGGTGATCTTGAAAGGTGCCATAAAAACAAGTAACTATATTTGAAATCAAATATATACATGTATGTATTATAAACACTACATAGACAAACATTTACCTACATAAAAACTTACTTGCATGGCTGATAATATTTAAATTATATGCATAATGTTGCATAATCAAAGGGCCATAGCTGTATGAAAAACAGTCCAACCAGAACTGCCTGATAATATGCGCTTCTCCTCTTTGTAATAAAGCTTCCCATACAGTTTTGTTGAATTCTTGTCAACAGTTTCTGAGAATTAGTCGGAACAAGAATGGTACCATATGTACTATGTTGCATAATCAAAGAACCATAGAAAAATAGTCCGACCACAACCGTGTGATAATATGCGCATCTCCTCTTGGTAGTGAGGCTTCCCATAAAGTTTTATTGAATTCCAGTCAGTGGTTTCTGAGAAGTAGTCTGGACAAGAATGGTACCATATATACTATATGTTGCATAATCAAAGGGCCATTACTCCGTCAAAAAATAGTCCGACCAAAACCATGTGATAATATGCGCATCTCCTCTTGGTAGTGAAGCTTCCCATAAAATTTTGTTGAATTCAAGTCAGTGATTTCTGAGAAGTAGTCCGGACAAGAAAAGGGGGACGGACGGAAGGACGGACGAAGCGGCGACTACATGCTCCCCCGTTCGGGAACGGGAATCATAATAAACATGAATTATTAGTGGACATAAATCATTCTGAATAAATTATAGCTGGAAATGCCTCCTGCAAAAGGCACGTTAACCAGACATGAGACTATACATACGTACATGTAATCAATTACAAAAGTAAAATAAGTTTACTCACGTTCCGAACGTATTTAAGTCCAAATATAGTTGCCTGTTGTTGTTTTAAATCAAAGTCACACTGATTAACATGAATCATATATTGTTTTCCATCAATTGGAATTACATATAATATCAATATATTAATTACACAAGGCATAATCACTGATTTAGTCTCCATTTTTTTAATTTATCCAAAAACACAACATAAATTATATCGATGTATAGTATATAACTAGTAGCTTAAACTGACAAAATCTATTTCAACATATCATGTATACAGCCTCATACAATGGGTTCCCGCTGACTCAGCTTCTACTCAGAAAAATCAAAATGTTGAAATGAACGCCGACGTTTAGCAGAGTAAAAGCTGAATGCTGATTGGAGAGTATTAAGTATTGATTATAACCTCGCTGATTGGACGGATTTCGGTGAGCGTGGCCCGCTCACTGCCATCCGTCGAATCAGCGGGCTATATTTCAAACGTCTATTTCGCATACACAACGTTCATGAAGTTCACGTGGACTAAGTCGTATATACAGTCTCGTGGCATGCCACTCGTTATCTATCATTTCCGTAGATTTGCAACTGCATTGTATATCATTTTTAAATATAATCCTGCACCATAAAACACCCCTAATTTACCTTTATTTTATATTTTGTAACGTAACGCGTACTTCCTAAAACATATAAATAAACAATATTAAGATTTATAAGCGTACATAAATGTTATTGAAGACTCCGAGACGGGAAATGTCGCATACCAAGGGCACATACACCCCAAAAGCATAACCAGACATGAAAAATATACATACATAAAAGTACCATTTTACTCACCTTCCGAACGTATTTAAGTCCAAATCTAGTTGCCTGTTGTTGTATTAAATCAAAGTCGCGCTGATTAACCTGAACCATATATTGTTTTCCATCAATTAAAATTATATTGAATATCAAAATATTAGTAACACAAAGCATAATCACTGAATTAGTCTCCATTTTTTTTAATTTATATAAAATCGCTAATTAAACTACATGTATAATATGATAGATAGTATATATCCGCATCTCGGTACATCTTACACTATCAAAATCTATATAATATATAGATAACAGCTGATCTGTCGGCCTGTGGTAAAACAAAATTTGTTTTATTTTGGTAAAACAAAACCAGTTTTATTTTTAAAATACTATCACTGTAAAGTCTATAAATACTCATACATCGGTTACCACTATACTAAGTCATATCGGAACTAGAATAACCCTAATTGATTGAAGAGGGCTTCTAATACCGAACTCAATGCATTCGAAGATAGATGAAGACCTTTTATATTTTAAGGAAAGGTATGAACAAGAAGATTTCGATGTAATTGTCGGAGAACTAAACGAAAACATATTAGTATCTGAATTAAATACAGAAATAAAATGGAAACAGAAGCGGGGGTTCCAGATTTATTACTGATTTTTACCGAACCTTTC
Source organism: Mactromeris polynyma (assembly GCA_032209605.1). Classification (NCBI taxonomy): domain Eukaryota; kingdom Metazoa; phylum Mollusca; class Bivalvia; order Venerida; family Mactridae; genus Mactromeris; species Mactromeris polynyma. The sequence goes on from JASFXZ010000055.1 coordinate 143,570, forward strand.
GAAAACTTTTAACAATGTGTATGGTTTATTCCTTAATACATTTGTATTGTTTCTCACATACAAAGCAGATAAATGACGTGAAGATTCCAGTATATTTAATTAACTATATATGGATAGTTTCCACATTTACAATATTTATCTCCCTTGATCTGAATAGTCGGCCATATCCTTAAAGTTCATAGGGAATATAATGTAAATGATGATAAATAATTAGATATACATAAAATAACTTATTCATTATTCTGATATGGGTAGATGGCTCAGACAAATGAAGAAAGAGTGGTTGACACATGCACATTTCTTGGTATTTTCTCAATTATCACATATAGTTAAGAATTACTCCTGTAACTGCTTATCACCTTCTTATTATGAAAAAGCCATCGATACTGTTAGTCATGGTGCTCTGTGGATTAAGTTTGTACAACCAAGCACCAGATGTCAAACCATATCAATGATACAATATATATATACATGTCTTAAGGTACAATGATGTGTCAAAGACTGTAATAAAATGGAGAACTCGCATTTTTTTTTACGTAACGTTAGGCTTAAAACAAGATTGACCTCTTTCACATTTGATGTTTATTCTCTTTTTGAATGATATACATGTATATGATTCTGTCAATTTTATAACCCTAACGAAATTGGTATCAACTATATGTCTGTATGTGCGTTACTATTTGTGTATGCTATGGCATTATGAACTACAAATGCAATAAGTCATCAAGCACAATTAGATAATATGGATGCTTATTCTTGTAAATGGGGATTCTTGTAAATGGGGATGAAAAAACGAAGGTATTTATTTAAAAAAAAACGCAACTGATTTTAACTGGTATATAGATGGTGAAAGAATGAATATTCAACGGTTGATACTTTTTGGCATAAAGTTGACATGTATACTGGTTCTTTAGAACAGGCTGTTAAAACTTTCAATGATCAAGCTAAGAAAGCCTAAAATCTGCTGTCCGTTAAGTATAGCAAACTTGTATGTTAAAACTAAGATACAACTGTTTTATTTTTAATAACTCCGAATATACTGTATGGATGTGAAATCCGAGGCGTGTATAATTATTGTGAGGTAGATAAACTGTTGCATTCCAAATGTACACGCATTCGTTTAAATGTCAGAGCGGTTGACGTTTTCATAGGAGAGAAGTAAACGAGACTCTATCTGTCGTACTTTTTGAGTTGTTGTCGTCTCACGAATTCAAAACATACGGCCTGCAAACGAAGCAAAACTAATTTATCGTATCGATTGGTGTGCGAAAGATTTTTTACCAGCAATTCAGATAGCGGATGGTAATCCAGATAGTGGATAGAAAATATAGTATTTCTTCCATCTTCGAGGAAATATCAATCATTAACATAAACAATAACAAATCACAACATGAAAGCTCTCTCTTAAATGTTGTAAAACTCACATTAAAATGTTTTTAAACGTATAAAAACGTATCGCCGGATATTTAGTGGTACAAAGATGCAATTATATGAGTCCGATAAAGACTGCTACACAACATATGTTTTTTAAATCATGTGATCAGTACACATCAAACAATATTTAGCGTTATTTTTTGTATTTTCTGCATATCCTTATATTAGGTTTCAAACACAGGTGTTTGAAACGAACTATTTTAAATCTCTATATGGACTATTTTAGTATTTACTATTCTTATTATAGTAATTAGTCCGTATACAACATTAAACTAGTTTGCTTCAAGTACCTGTGGTTTCAAAGATAAAAATATGCAAAATTTACGCAATGCACAGATGTTCTGTTTTGTTCTTTTGAACCCGTCAACGTTTCTTGTTTCTATACACTGTCTTATATATCAAAATGACGCAAACAATTTTTATGATAGAAAAGATAAGTTATGAAAGTAGCATTTTGGTGCATTTGGAAATAATAAGGATACACATCATAATACAATTTGCATAAATTTTACTATCTATTATTGGATTAAAATAATTATAATCAATAAATAAAGACAACAAAACTGACATTCAACAAATATATTATATTTTCAACAATAAAAGCACGCGTTGTAGAAATATATATAGTTTGTTACATGTTCAATGATTTTTGAAAACAGTAAAACCTCAATTATAAGACCATCTTTTAGACCGTTGAAAACTGGTCTTCTTATTGAGGTGGACTTAATATTGAGGTTGAATAAAGAGCAAAACAGTGAACATGCACTTGAAAATGGTGTTCTTAATTACGAGCTGGTCTTATTATTGAGGTGGTTTTTAGGTGAGGTTTTTCTGTACATCAAAACACAATGACAGGACCATTGCGGGATTTTTCCACTAAACTTTCAGAGATATCAATAAAATAACTATTCATTAATGTTCATTTATGCGGTATTTACGAACTTATATCTAGTCTAAATTAAAGATAAGATTCAATGTATGATAAAATTGAACATTGACACCATGACACTGTGTCAAAACTAATAAAACTTTCGAATCGATGAAGGTGTAAGAAGGTAATACTACATGTATATTTATACCATAGTCGTATTAATTTGGTCAAGATATTTCTAGTACAACCATAATTTCCTCGAACATTAATCCTATTTTCATCATACTTAATGTTGGGTCTGTTGGACCGTAATAATTACTTTTGCCTTTGTCCGATTACCATAACACGTAATAATTACTGTTGCCTTTGTCCGATTAACATAACAATGTTGATTTTGATTGGCATAACATAGTTTTTATGTTGATATACATGTAAGAAGTACATAAACTGCGACAAAAAATCGTCCGTAAGAAAATGTCTAGCCACTGTCCATACTAATGACTAGCACATTCATACTCGTATATGCTTTTATTCCACTGTTCAGTGGTTCTAAATAGTACATACGAGTATAAGACATATGATAAAGCAGTATAAATACAACGCACACGAAACGCATCGCGCAGACATCAACGATAAAGCGTACAGTTAAGAAAAGCAGTTTGGTTGTACAAAATTTGCTTCGACATTTAACTTTCATAACATGACTTTAGTTTATACACAATGCTGTGAGCCACGTAGCATAAGCTAGCTTAATACGGCTGCGTCGAAACAACATTGAACACTTAATCATACTGTGTAAGATATGGGATTCGCCATGAATGACGTTCGACTGTCATTAAACTCACCGAGTTATGTAATTTGGTGCACATTATCAGAAACGCACCAATTGTTTGTTACCAAGGAAACGAGTATGCATATTCTCCTATAATTTTGGCGGCAGAGTCTATCGCATGCGATCCTTTTTGACACCAACACGGTTGAACGACGAAATCTTTAATGAGCATAACATACCATTAGTGTGAAACTAGTCAGATATTCAACACAATTTTTTTGGGTTCATCACGATATTACTGATCGATACGAAAAATCGATGTAATGTAAGATATGATCACGAAAACAAACAGATTTCTTGAAAGAGAGAGAATGAGTTGCTACAGCGAACGCCACATACATAAGACAGTGTCTCTCCACACAGACCACCGGAAAACAACAATGCATACATCACAGGACAATTCAAGAAAACTAGCAACAACAGGCCGAACGTAGGGAGAAAATAACATAACCATTACATAAAGTGAAATGCACATGGGAAAGGTAACATTAACATACATTTAACTATACAGCGATTTACAGCCGTGGAACTGTCAGTAAAAATAAAGGTCATTTATAATGATAATGGCAAACAAAATCCAAATAACTATAGACCGATAGCGATTCTTACAACAATATCAAAATGTTCGAAAAACAACTCACGAAGTAAAAATACCATCCACAAATATCAAACTGGTTTCAGAGAAAACATTCATGTGAATCAGCTCTAATACATCTGGTAGAAAACTGGTTACAAGAAGTTGATGAAGGTCACGTGATAGGATCAGTATCACTCGATTTAAGAAAGGCATTTGATCTGGACGATATCACGATCCTTCTTCATAAACATAAACTGTATACATTCTCAAAAATCTTTAAACTTTTTCAATTCGTATTTTTCAAACCGAAGTAAAACCTTGGATATCAACTACTATGTCAACTAAGATGGTTATTAAGAATGGAGTACCCCAGGGTTCTTTATTAAGCCCTTCTATTCTTACTTATATATATGAATGGCATCGCTTTAAATATTAATAAATATAGCATAGATCTATATGCAGACGACTAGACACTTAACGCTAGTGGCAAAACAAAAATCGAAATTGAACGGAAACTAAACATTGTAACACAATGGTGTAAATTGAATAATATGGCTATAAATCCTGAGAAAACGACATGCATGTTGATTGGGCCAAAACAAAGAATTAACCATATGGAAGATTTGTCTCTAAATTTAAATGATTTACCAATTAAAATGTTCATTAGAAAAGATCGACATTTAAGCTGGTATGAACAAATACTAAACGTCACAAACCAACTTTATAACTGATGATATGAAATTATTATATTATAACTCGTATATTATACCTATTTAAGATTATTGTTTCGTATGGGACAAGAGTAAACAATCAAATATTACGAAACTTACAATTCTTCAAAAAAGATCTGCCTAAACGAACACCGTCTGCATAACTCTTTGATACCCTCCACGGGTTAACTTTGAATAGCAGACTCAAGTATCATACTGCAGTTTATCATTAAATGAAATGGCACAGGAGTATATAAATATATGTTGTTTCTTCAAGTCAAGATATTTAACGCATGTTGCCTTAATTATTAATATTAGTTCTACATGTATGTAATATGTTTCATATATAATCAATTCATTATAACTTTAAGAAGAAATTGTAACTCTCATCAGTTTAACCTTTTTTATAATGATTTATGGAAGGCCTCATGGAAATAAGACGTGCTTTGTATTTGTTATAATTATGTTCAGGGTTGGCAACCAATAACCCAGTGCGGGTTTTCCCAGCGGGAAAACCTGGAAAACCCGTCCCGGTCAATATCCTCTGAAGTGGGCAATACTGAATACTACTAGGTAATAAACACAAACAGACTATTTAACTAAATCTTACTTGAAAAAATTGTTTGGTAAAGGAAGATTTAACTTTAACTTAACATAAATGTAACAATACATGTAAGATGAAGCTTTTATACTTACACATATATATGCATATAATTCTAAAATGATAATATTTCCATTTTGATTAGTTACATCAGAATCCTAAGGATTAGGAAAAGTCGGAATTCTTATTTCTTCATTCTATAAATTTGTCATATTGTCTATTTTTAATTCCATGGATTTCCATGTTTAAACTTTGTACACACTATTTACACAAACACTTTTTATAAGTATCATCTATATACAATTGTTTAGATGTGGTATTTTCAGTCAATAGTTTACCATTCAATTTCGTCCTTACCCCTCTGCATTCTAAAACAAAACACGAGTTTGGTTGACTTCTCTATGCCAAGTCTATTTCTAAGTTTTGTCTGAGTGTTCCAAAAGTTTGTAAACCTCTGTAGACTTCTACTTAGTCATAATTACAAATGTATTATTCTAAATACAAAAGGCCTTACATGGATTAAAAGCAGTAGAAGTGATTAGTTATTTAGTTACTGATGCAAATTACATTACAAATGGTGCAAAATTCATTCTATATAGTCATTCACCCAGTATTACCCATTAAAACCCAATAAAACCCGGGTTTTCCCAGTATTATCCACTGGGCTGGGTTTTTATGAGTAAAACCCAGGTTTTTGCCAACCCTGCCCTGGTTCTTATATGTATCAGTGTAAAGCTTACTGTCTTTTGTGGTCACCTTCTGAAAATAAAGCTATTATTATTAATATTATTATTATTACTTATTGCATCAGTTTTAAATCACTAATTCATGTTAATAACCTTTCTACATACATGTATCAATTTATCTGATTAAGACGATATAATGTTCGTGACTGACATGTACATATAACCAAGAAGTCGTCTTAATGTCAACGCCGGGCAATTTCCGGGGGGATTGATTAACAACTGTGTATGTAATATGTTTCATACTGTACACATAGCTGGCACTCAAAAACATTTAACAAATACGATGTCCAGAAAGTTCCTTCCTGATACCCATCCCGAAATAGCTGAAGCAACAAATATTCATGAACACTTTGTCACTAGTAATTTACCATACACTGACCAAAAACTGTGTTAAATCAAATCACAGACAGAGCAAGACCCGGAGCTTATTCGTCTGAAACAGGTTATTATTGAGGGATGGCCTATCAAACGCAAGTCTAGTGACACACATCCTCTCGATTATTGGAATTATATGGAAGAACTAATTATTGCAGACAATATTATCTACAGGTCATAGGATTATCATCCCAAAGTCCATAGTGGTCATTCGGGACAGGAGCGTAGTCTTTGTCGTGCCCGAAATACCATGTTTTGGCCAAACATCACAAACGATAATATTGATAAAGTAGCCCAGTGTTCAACGTGATGAACACCAAAGGTCAAATATTACAGAACCATTTATTCCCTATGAAGTTCCACAATACCCCTGGCAGGTTATTGGTACTGACGTTGTCATTCTAGACTTTTGATTGTGTGTGACTTAAAAACGCAATAAAATAAATACTTTTACTGTCATCAAGATGATGAAAGTTTAGTTTTCAAGGCACGGTGTCCAGGAGAAACTGGTTTCAGATGGTGCTAATTATAACACATATCAACAGTTCCAAGACTTCGTAACTAAGTTGGACATTCAACATGTCACATCATCAACGTATTACACCTAATCAAATGGTCTAAGTGAGTCATGTGTTAAGACTGCGAAGAATGTATGAAAGAAATGCAAGCAAGATGGGACAGATCTGTTGCATTGTTAGGGCTACGTGCTGCCCCAATAGGCATTGGCCTGAGTTCCTGTGAAATTTTGATGGGAAGAAAAATCAAAACATTCCTACCCATGATCACCGACAAATTAGTTCCCAAAACAATGGACGACCATAAAATACGATCGCTTTTAATAAAAAAAGGGAAACAGAAAAAATTACGACCAGAAGTTTAAGCCCTTAAATCCCCTTAGAGTAGGTTAGAAGGTCAGAATCCAGCAAGGAACAAGGAAACCTGCTGAGGTCATTAAGCAACACAGTGATCGATCGTACACTGTTGAAAAATATGTTAGGAATAGGTGTCATTTGCTAAAACCTTTCCCGCCAGTAGGTGATACACAATCGTCTCATCCTTCAGATACGTCCCTGTAAATTCCATCATCGTAGCAAAGTACATTTTATCAGTCATACAATGTCCCTACGACCACACATAAATCTTATCAGCAGTATTCCTGTGCTAGTGATTATGATAAAAATGATAAAACCAGCAGTCCAATAAAACCACCTGAATAAGCAAATACTTCAAAGCAACCAAATCAAAGTCCATAAGACTTGGACAGCAAGTGAAACCAAAAATAATACAATCCATATACCATTTATACAAGGATATCAAGTTCAAATGAGCTTGAAAATGGACAGTGAATTGCCTTTGTTTAAAATTTGACAATTGAGCAGTTGAAATCATACTTCCGTGTGGATAAATCATTCATCTGTATTTATTCTACTCACTACTTCCGACTATAGTTTCAACAACATTGATTGAATTGACCATTACTTGAATTAATTTGATAGAGTGAAACTAGACTCATGTTCATATATCAAAATGACAAATTCGTTTACTCAATATGCTTGTTTTTTTTATAACATTTAACCTGAGATTTTATTCTTTGAGAATAATGCATTCATTCAACATGACAAGTGCCAGACGTGTGAAACGTTTTGAAAGCAAATTAAGTGATAACTAATCGTTTTTTTATCACTGACAGAAAGGGAGATCTTATCAGTTTGTAGTTAACAGTCTAGACATGATACAGAGGATTATAATTTTGTGTTCACCTTTTTTCATACAGCATTGTCATGTTTACAATAATAAGAATAACGTCTTTATCGTGATCAAAATGTTTTCTTTGCAAACATAACACCATTGCAATATTGTGTTCATTAACTTTGCTCAAGATAAAAATATGCATAACTTTAAAAATGTTTATTCTTAATGTTTGGTAAACACCGAATATATAGGACTAAATGAAAAGTTAACCCCTCCGCGTCAAGGTTTGAAACGTTGTTCGGTTGAAAAAGAATATCATTGTTTTACACAGCTCTGATATGCAAATGCCGTTTTAGTACGGCTGTGCCGACAAACAAACACAAATAAAGGAGGCTCGCTCCGTGTCATTTTATAAATTCAACATTGTTTGTTCTTAGACTGATTAGTAATATATAAGTAATCGATATTTATCTACGTAACGTGTTTAAAAACTTTGTTTGAATGAATGTATGTTTTGTGTGTATGATTGTATGTATGCATTGACTATCTTTGTGCTGTTTTGTGTTATATAACCAAAGGCACGTACGTGCCGAGTTTGTTAATAAAGAATTGTATTGTTAATTAATACAACAATCCTGTATTTTTCACGCAATGCAAATTGTTGCGACATAAATGTGTATGAAAATTGTTTAATAGATATTTAGTGACTAATCAGTCCTTTAAAATATCAGATACAAAGTTTATACATACATTTGCGTAGATTTGCAACTGCATGTACATCTATGTCATTTAAAAACAAAACTGAACTATAAAATATCCTTAATTTACTTTTTTGTTAATTTTGTAATATAACACGTCCTAAAAAATATAAAATAAACAATATCATGAATTATTAGTGGAAATAAATAAGTCTGAATAAATTCGAGCTGGAAATGCCTCCTGCAAAAGGCACACTAACCAGACATGAGAATATACGTACGTACATGTAATCAATTACAAAAGTAAAATCATTTTACTCACGTTCCGAACGTATTGAAGTCCAAATCTAGCTGCCTGTTGATGTATTAAATCAAAGTCACACTGATTAACATGAACCATATATTGTTTTCCATCAATTGTAATTACATAGAATATCAATATATTACTTACACAAGACATAATCACTGATTTAATCTCCATTTTTTTAATTTTTCCAAAAACACTACATAAACTATATCGATATATAGTATATAACTGGTAGCTTAAACTGACAAAATCTATTTCAACGTATCATCTATACTGACTCATACAATGGGTTACCGCTTTGTGATTTATATCACACTCGGCTTCTTCTCAGACAAATCAAAATGATGAAATGAACGCCGACGTTTAGCAGGGTAAAAGCTGAATGCTGATTGGAGAGTAGTAAGTATTGATTATAACCTCGCTGAATCGACGGATGGCGGTGAGCTCATACACGCCTATATTTCAACCGTCTATATCGCATAAAATGTTCGTTCATGAAGTTCACGTTGTCTAAGTCGTATATACAGTCTCGTGGCATGCCACTCGTAAACTATCATATACTTAATACAGCATTTACGTTGATTTGTTACTACATTGTATATCATTTTTTTTAAATAATTCTGCACCATAAAACATCCTTAATTTACCTTTATTTCATATTTTGTAAAAAGATGATGCAATTTCATGAACAAACATATCTTGGTTAACTATTCCAATAAATGTGACACCACTTTGTTGTTTTTTGCGAATTTAAACGTGTAAATATTTGGACTACGTGCTAACCTGGCAATGCATTATGATTTTTGACTGTAATTAGATCAATGTATTATTATACTTTTATTCCACTTTTCAGTGATTTCATGGTACATAATAAACTATAAGAAATATGGTAAACAGTATAAATGTTTAAATGTACACGCACGCATACGCGCACACACGCACACACGCACACACCCACACACACACGCACGCACGCACACACTCACCTACAAACAGACTAAGAAAACAAAACATCAGTACAAACAATTAAGTGCACGGAGGATGAAAATCAACCTAGAAATAAATGTGCTCAAAACAAAACTAATTAAAAAATATGAGAATGTGTATCGTTTTTGTGATATTTGGTCAATCATTGCATCCTAGTCTTAAGAAAAGAAATACATGCAAGACAGACATTACATAATATTGAAATCTATTCATTGTTCCTTATTATGTCGAAAACGAAACGCAAGTGTAACGAAAGGAAACATTGTATGTTTTAGTATGTAATATAACAGGTTATTGATGGTTACAGTATATCATTGTAATGTTATGTATGTATTCACAACTTATTTGGATGTAACTTTTGTGTAGAATTTCGTCGATTCCAAACACGATAAGTGGTTCAACTGAGAGTAAGCTGCGTAGGAAATATTCATTGATCGAGTGTTGAAAGAAATGTGAAAAAATTGCATTGTATTTCAGAGCTATTTTCAAAAGAAAGCGTTGCTTATAGCGACGTGTGTTAGGACAGTCTGCTAGAATATGTCTGTGAATATCGTTAACTTGGTGTTTGCACATTTTACATTCCGTCTGCGCTTCTGTTTGAAATGTTCTTGCCGTAAGTATTCTACACGCAGATATAGAGTTTATGATATGGTTGTGCGAGTCGGCGTAAGTCCATAGTAATGACGGTGCGACACTAGAATGAGCTGTTATAAATCTTGAAAATTCACTGTCTGTTGTTGTTCGTGAGTTCCACATCAACGACTGCTTGTGATTGACCGATTTGTTGATGATTCTTTTCCATACTGCTTTGGACGGAAAACTTGAAGTGTTCAGATAGTTAGGTATATATGGTAGAAGAGAGTATTTCCCCAGTATATGCGGCATATATCTGGAATAAATCCTGTTTGATCTCTATATCCTTTTAGTGCAAATAAGTTCAGTCTAAAATTAAAGATTTGTTTAGCGATAATGTTGGTTGGCATTGTACAAAGTTTATGAAGGAATGACACCTTTCTAAGATCTATTTCGGCTTCGCCTGGGAACCATCCTAGCAAGCTGAGAACCATGTCAGTTCGAGTGAATGTTGGCAAGTGTAGAACTTTTTTCGCAGCTTGACGAATAAATTTTTCAACTTTGAATAGATCTGCTGATTTTAGTGTGTGCCATAATTCTGCTCCATACAAGGCAACCGGGAGTGCGACCTTCTTAACGAGAGAAGCCAGTATGGTTGGATTGATATCGCCTTTATGTTGTTCCAGGTTAAGTAGTGAATGAAGCGAGGCTTGCGTTTTGCGTATACGATTGTCTACGTTTAGAGAACATTTAAGAGTGTGAAGTTATTCCAACATGGGTTGTTGAGTCACTAGATTTGATAATAGAGTTTCCAAACTTAACCACAAACGATGTATGTTTGTTTGGTTCAAATTTGATTACTTTACATTTTTCAGCATTAAATTCATAACCCAATTGACAGGCGTAATCATGCACAACCTGAAGAAGATATTCTAGTGATTTAAGGCTTGGACTGATTAATGTCAGGTCATCAGCTAGCGTTGGATTGCCACATTTAATTCCACCGATGTTGAGTCCATGTTTACTCGCTTCTAGGCGTTTTAATAGTTCATCGATGAAGAGGAGATAACACCAGGAAGATAACACTCCTCCTTGTCTGGCGTCTTGGAGGACAGGAAATGTACCAGACGTCACACCATTGACCATGACGCAGCCTTTCATATTCTGATAAGAGTTGATTAGAAGACGCAAGCATTTACCGCTTAAACCTAGTTCTCGCATCTTCACAAAGAGTGCAGGGTGTCTGACGTTATCGAAGGCCCCGGCTGTATCCAGGAATGCTGCGTATACCGAGGATTTAAGTTCGAGTCTGTTGGCGACTGCTTCTTGTAGACAAAAAGACGTTGTTATGGGTCCGAGAAGCTGTTGATAGGCATTTTGCTGAGGGTTTGGGAATTCTTTTTGTTCACTTAAACACCACTCACTGAGTCTTTGATGAATTATTTTTTCAAATAGTTTGTATATAACCGGAAGGAGTGTAATTGGGCGGTAACTTTTTGGTTCCGATCTTGGCTTGCCGTCTTTATGTATTGGCACAATTATTCCAGTTTTACAACTTTTAGGGACATATGCATGTTGAATCATTTTCAAATGTTCGGAGACTACCTTGTCAATAGCCGGAGCCTTTCTGTTCTTCATTGTCGCTAAGCACTTTGTAATATTATCCGTTGTCACTACTCTTGTTAGTATGGAATTGTCTGAGAAATCCTCTGATTGCAGAAATGCTTGTACATTTTCATCAATATTGTCCAGAAACGTCATATTAAAGTTCGACTTCCGTTTTGGAACAAACACTTCAGCATAGTACTTCTTAAACACATCAGCTATGTTCAGGGGGTCGCGTCTGGTAACATCGTTATGTTTTATTTGACTTATCACACAAGTGATTTTACATCTTTTCATTTTAATCAAGGACCAAAATAGTCTTATGTCACATTCCGCTGTCTCGTGCAAATCATCGAAGTATTTTTTGTTCACCTCCGAAACTGCCGCATTGTGAGTGTTGATAAATTGTCTTTTCGCTTCTTTGTAAGAGACAAACGTTTCATTTTCTCTACCGCGCGGTTTGCCAGAAAGTATCCATCGCAGACGTTCCTGTTTTTGAAACTTATATGCATGTTTCACTGTCTGGTTCCAGTATGGTTTAGTGTGCTTGTTGAATTTACTACTGGGTAATGATTTGTTTGAGCACTTGTTAATACTTGATACAATAAATTCGTATAAAAAGTCAATGCTATCAGTAGACACTTCGATATCAGTAAGCATGACCTTACTCAATTCTAGCTCTAACATTCTAACATAATCATTTATATGAACATCAGTACACTTATTCCATGCAACATGAACATAATTACTCAGATAATGCAACGATAAAGGAATATTACATTCAAATACAATTGGTAAATGGTCAGATACACTGCACAATTCATCATCAATAATAGTGCATTTTGATATAATACCAGTTTGAGTTCTGTTTATTAATACATAATCTAACGTTGTTCTCGCTGGGCGGAATGTATACTGAACACCGGTACTTTTTACAGATATTAAATCATTGTAGTTCATGAATTGTTCGATGTTATATAAACGATTGTCTCTGCTGGTGACATTTAAATCGACGTTGAAATCACCACAAGCAATAATATTGCCATATTGTGAGTATGTATCATATAAATATTTTAAAGCACCAATACATTCTAAATAACCATCTATGAAATAATTGACAGATGGCATATAAACACAAAAAATGTACATAGGAATACAGTCTATAGGTGTAAGCTTAACTCCTACGACACGACCTTTAAAGTGAACGTTCTTTATCTCGTCAACAGAGAAAACTAATTGTTTTTATACATAATGCTGACGCCTCCCTTGCCATAGCGTCCATCTGCACTGAGGTCACAAACTGTGATTGCGTTATAATTTGAATGAACTGTCCTTAAAAAGGAGTTACAGTTTTGTTTCAGTTTGTGCTCTACTACACATGCTATGTCGATATCATATATATCAAGTAAAAAACTTATTAATCCTGCAGATGACATCGCACCACGGACATTCCATGTCATAATATTGCATTTTGATACAAGTTCTTGATTAATATTGGTAGTCATATAAAGAAGAAATACAATATACACAAATAAGTCACTGCTTTATTCCTAGTCATAGTTAGATTAATACTAGTCAACCTGACTAGTGCGCCTGTCATCACCGTGATCGTCTGTTAATTTAGCTTGCCAGTTTGATTCGGAAAACCAGCGGCGGCAGTACATGCGCCGAGGCCAGAAGCGCTGCTCTTCTACTAGATGACTGTCTGATTGATAAATAGTTAATTTTGCGGCAAGGCTACCGCGATTGGTGTCGATCAATTTTACAGATGTTGGTTCGACTAATTTGCTTTTAAGAAACTGCACAATTCCTGCATGGTTTGAGTCTAACGCTATTCCACCAACGTAATATCGACGTGTACGTTTCGATCTCACACTTTGGAATACCGGTTCATTATCATCGGTGTTGTTGTTGTCGATATCGCATGCTACATGGAAACTACCGGAACGGGTTTCTTCCTGTTGATCGTTGTACGGTGGCGATAGTTGTGTTCGCCTGCTGCTATCGCTTGTTGAACCTGGACCACTATGCTGACTATCTCTGTTGGTTATGTACACAGCTATCGGTTGCGAAGGTTCTCTTCGTTGGTTTCGATTTCTTATCTCATGAAGATGCCCTACAGGTGGGTTAATAGTTGTTTGGCTACAGTCCACAATATTGTGTGACAATGCAACACTTTGAGAGTTTGACATGGATCTTACACTCAGTCGTGGTCTTTGCACGAACGTATTTGGACGCATCATTGGTGAAGTATTATTGTTTGCTGAGACAGTAATCTCTTCAGGATTTTTCCAAGATACGTTTTCTGGTTGTTGCCTTTTGGATTTAGTCGGTTGATGAACTGGTAATTGCTGCTGCTGTGAATATACTTCCGGTTGTTGTCGTGGGGCTACATCCTGTCGTTGCTGTGAAATTTTCGGTTGTTGTTTTGGAGGGGTGTAGATGTCTGTCACTTGCTTTGGCATGAAATGCGGACTTCCGGTATTCATTTCCGGCGTTGTTGTATTAACAGGTGCTCGAGGATTATCAAACTGAATTTGTGGAGAAGTTTGTGTGGGAGTTCTATTGTGCACTGAGATAGCAGTGATATAAGCGTTTGTTAGTTTCAGATTATCAATTCCTTGTTGTATTTTCAGAAAGCGTTCGTTATCGATTGACCGGAGTCGCTTGTCTTCAGCAAGCAGATTAGAGACAGTTAATCTAAGTTGTTCGTTACTTCTATTCACCGTAGACAATGTTTGTTTCAATGATTCATTTTCATGCTTAATGTGTATTATATCTTGTACCAGGAGTTGGATCTGGGACTTTGTCTGAGACAGGTCTTGCAGAAATGTCATGTTGGCATTGAAATTGGGCATGGTTGCACTTTCGTCAAATACATCCGACTTAATAACGTTTCTCTTTCGTACGAATATTTCCGTTAGCACTTTTGGGTCTCCATTGTCAATAAAATCTTGTAAAGCATAACAATCTTTGGCGAATCTTTCATAACTTTCCTCGGCTTTTGTAGTTCGCCGTTGAATCATGGTGCCGACTGGACATAGGTCAGATTCACGTGCTCGCTTTAACAGGATATTCCGATAGCAACTAATGTCATCTTCATTCTTGTTTGTAAGCAGAACAAGTTTCTCAACATACTGAGATTTTGGTAAATTGAACAGTTCATCGTCTAACATAGAGAAGAATTGCTGATTGGAAAAAGGCTGACTGTTGGGAATAACATTGTCACAAACCTGTGTTGCATCATTTTGAAAGGATTCATGTAAGCGGCTATCGTCGTGAGTGCTGTAGGGAACAGCTGTTAATAATTCAAGCTGTGGCCTAGTAGAGCTGGATTGTGATAGCGACGGGCTGTATCTTACCGGTGTCGCCATTGGTGGGCGGGGCTGTAATGAGTTGGTCGTTCGATCAAAATAGTTCGGCTTGGGGGTGCTGGGTAACGGTGGAAAATCTCGTGAGTCACCACTGGCCATGCTTGACGGCTTTCATTAAATCCACTATTTCAATCAATAAATGCTATAACGGTACACTACAACAACAATTACGATTGCCTGTTCATATCTCTAGTAAGGTGCTCTACCGGTCCGCCACACTCTACTCCACAGCTTTAAAAACATTCTAAATAGTTGATTATTTCCTTGAGTTTTAACCGTAAAAGATCTAATTTTCTAATTTATTGAGGATTTAATACTTTATTTTACAGTTAAATATGAATGAGGATGTCAATCAGCTGCCGACTATTATAGTTCATCCTAAAACCACACTATTAATATGGAAAAGGTAATGTGCTGTTTTAAGTAACATTCACTGTAGTTCTAACGAATCATAAGAGTTTATAACAGGAACACTCAACAAACCATCATGCCAAATGATAATAATTAATCTGTTTTGATATATATATTCATCAAGTGCATGTCTGAACACATTAAAATTAGACTTAGAAATAAGCAAATAATAAACAAATATTCAATTTTAAAAGTTGTATGATACAGTTGATACTACATGTACTTTAAATGTTAACCATACAGTTTAATTCCATGTGTAATTCCACATACACTCTATTCTATTCCATCTTCAAAATACCTGTTTTACCATGTGTATTATTATATCTTTGATTGACTCGGTATATGCTAGCCTGTATGAATCATCATATAGTTTTTTACAAGATATACTCACTTTTTTTTTTCTTTTTTCAAAATTCCAAACAATTTCATGTGTTCATGTGATATGAATAAGTTGAATAAATACAAACGTTCATAACTGTTGTTGATGTGAAATATTGATATCATTTTTGTTATGACCCCGAATTGAAGCTAAAACTAACGATTTCGTAGCGTCTGCGTTCGTACGAAAATATTGATAAAACGCTCTTGCGATCGTAAGAACGTCGTAAGAAAATCTTACGAAAAACTAGTGCTTAAGAACGTTGATAAAACGGGCCCAATAATTCTAGCATAGATCGATATGCAAGACGACTAGACACTTAACGCTAGAGGCAACAATACACGAAATTAAACGGAAACTTCAAATTGACCTAAACAGTGTAACAAAATGGTGTAAATTAGTAAAATATGGCTATAAATCCTCAGAAAAAGACATGCGAAACAAAGAATTAACCAGATGGAAGATTTGTCTCTAAAAATTAATAATTTACCAATTACAATGTTCCTTAGAACATATCGACATTTAAGCTGGTATGGACAAATACTAAACGTCACATCATACTTTATAACTGATGATATGAAAGTATTATTCTATAACTCATATATAATACCTACTTAAGGTTATTGTTGTATTGTATGGGACAAGAGTAAACAATCAAATATTACGAAACTAACAATTCTTCAAAAAAGAGCTGCCTAAACGAACACCGTCTGCATAACTCTTTGATACCCTCCACGGGTTAACTTTGAATAGCAGATTCAAATATCATACTGGATTTTATCATTAAATGAAATGGCACAGGAGTATATAAATATATGTTGTTTCTTCAAGTCAATATATTTAACGCATGTTGTCTTAATTGTTTATATTAGTTCTACATGTATGTAATATGTTTCATATATAATCAATTCATTATAACTTTAAGAAGAAATTGTAACTCTCATCAGTTTAACCTTTTTTAAAATGATTTATGGAAGGTCACATGGAAATAAGACGTGCTTTGTATTTGTTATTATGTTCAGAGTTGGCAACCAATTACCCAGTGCGGGTTTTCACAGCGGGAAAACCTGGAAAACCCGTCCCGGTCAATAACCTCTGAAGTGTGCAATGCTGAATAATACTGGGTAAAACACAAACTAGACTATTTAACTAAATCTTAGTTGAACAATTGTTTGGTAAAGGAAGATTTAACTTTAACTTAACATGAATGTAACAATACATGTAAGATGAAGCTTTTATACTTACACATATATATGCATATACTTCTAAAATGATAATATTTCCATTTTGATTAGTTACATCAGAATCCTAAAGATTAGGAAAAGTCGGAATTCTTATTTCTTCATACTATAAAGTTGTCATCGGAATTCTTATTTCTCCATACTATAAAATTGTCATATTGTCTATTTTTAATTCCATGGATTTCTATGTTTAAACTTTGTACACACTATTTACACAAACATTTTTTTATAAGTATCATCTATATACAATTGTTCAGATGTGGTATTCTCAGTCATTAGTTAACCATTCAATTTCGTCCTCACCCCTCAGCATTCTAAAACAAAACACGAGTTTGGTTGCTTTCTCAATGCCAAGTCTATTTCCAAGTTTTGTCTGAGTGTTCCCAAAGTTTGTAAACCACTTGATGCTGATGTCGCAGGCATACCTAATGTTTGTTGGCCTGATCACACAGATTAGTTTTGGTGAACGTACATTTATAAGGCACATGCAATAGTTGATCAGAAAATCCGGATGAGTTGTTTTAACCATAGTTTAGCATTAACATGAACTGTTCTTTCTGTAGACTTCTACTCAATGATAATTACAAATGTATTATTCTAAATACAAAATGCGTTACGTGGACTAAAAGCAGTAGAAGTGATTAGTTATTTAATTACTGGTGCAAATTACATTACAAATGGTGCAAACTTCATTGTATATAGCTATTCACCCAGTATTACCCATTAAACCCCAGTAAAACCCGGGTTTTCCCAGTATTACCCACTGGGCTGGGTTTTATGAGTAAAACTCAGGTTTTTGCCAACCCTGCCCTCGTTCTTATATGTATCAGTGTAAAGCTTACTGTCTTTTGTGGTCACCTTCTGAAAATAAAGCTATTATTATTATTAATATTATTATTACTTATTACATCAGTTTTTAAATCACTAATTCATGTTAATAACCTTGTTAAATATCAATTTATCTGATTAAGACTATATACTTTTCGTGACATGCACATATAACCGAGAAGTCGTCTTTATTTCAACACCGGGCATTTCCGGGGGGATTGATTAACAACAATAGCTGGTACTCAAATACATTTAACAAATACGATGTCCAGAAAATTCCTTCCTGATATCTATCCCGAAATATTTGAAGCAACAAATATTCATGAACACTTTGTCACTAGTAATTTACCATACACTGACCAAAAACTGTGTTAAATCAAATCACAGACAGAGCAAGACCCGGACCTTACTCGTCTGAAACAGGTCATTATTGAGGGTTGGCCTATCAAACGCAAGTCTAGTGAGACACATCCTCTCGATTATTGGAATTATATGGAAGAACTAATTATTGTAGACAATATTATCTACAGGTCATAGGATTACACCTAATCAAATGGTCTAAGTGAGTCATGTGTAAAGACTGCGAAGAACGTATGAAATAAATGCAAGCAAGATGGGACAAGATCTATTGCATTGTTAGAGCTACGTGCTACCACAACAGGCACTGGCCTGAGTCCCTGTGAAATTTTGATGGGAAGTAAAATCAGAACATTCTTACCCATGATCAACAAATTAATTCCCAGAACAATGGACGACGATGAAATACGATCGCTTTTAATAAAACAAAAAGGGAAACAGAAAAACTTACGACCAGAAGTTTAAGCCTTTAAATCCCCTTAGAGTATGTGGGAAGGTCATAATCCAGCAAGGAACAAGGAAACCTGCTGAGGTCATTAAGCAACACAGTGATCGATCGTACACTGTTGAAACCGTTGATGGAGACCAATATGTTAGGAATAGGTGTCATTTGCTTAAAACTTTCCCGCACGTAGTTTTAGTACGTCTGTGCCGACAAACAAACAAAAATAAAAGGAGGCTCGCTCCATATCATGTTATAAATTTAATATTAATACACCAATCTTTTGATATCCTGTATTTATTCCCGCAATGCAAATTGTTGCGATACAAATGTGTATGAAAATTGATATTTAGTGACTAATCAGTCCCTGAAAAATATCAGATACAAAGTATTTACATACATTTGCGTATATTTGCAACTAGATCTATGTTATTTAAAAAAAATCTGAACTATAAAATATCCTCAATTTACTTTTTTCTTAATTTTGTAATATAACACGTCCTAAAACATATAAAATAAACAATATTATGAATTATAAGTGGAAATAAATAAGTCTGAATAAATTCGTGCTGGAAATGCCTCCTGCCACAGTAACCAGACATGAGAATATACGTACGTACATGTAATAAATTACAAAAGTCAAATCATTTTACTCACATTCCGAACGTATTTAAGTCCAAATCTAGCTGCCTGTTGGTGTATTAAATCAAAGTCACACTGATTAACCTGAACCGTATATTGTTTTCCATTAATTGGAATTACATAGACTATCAATGTATTAATTACGCAAAGCTTAATCACTGATGTAATCTCCATTTATTTATTTTATTCAAAATCGCTACATAAACTAAATGATCGATAGTATGTTAACGCAGCAAGGTACCGCTTACACTGCCGATATATATATACAAGTACTATATAGATACCTGTATAAGCTAATCATTGGGGATGTGTAAAACCAATCTTTGTTTGCCCAAAATCTTTAAATACTCATACGTTGGGTTACCACTATGGTTATGTAACACCGGAACTAAATGAAGAGGACTTTCTATAACCGAACTTAATAATCCCGACGAATGATGAAGAAATTTTGTATTTTAATGAAAGATATGAAAAGAAATATTCGATGGTCGGGGAACGAAACGAAAAAATATCAGTATCTGAGATAAATATAGAAATATCACAATTAAATGGAAGTAGAAGCGGGGCCCAGATTTATTACTGACTGATTTTTACTGAAGTTATCTAAAAGATTTAAACATGTGTATGGTATATCTTTTCTCACACTACAAAGCAGAATAAACAAATTGTGTGAAGATTCCAATATATTTAATAGGTTTTTTTTAAAGTTTCATGAGTAATCGCATAACTATAGATAGTTCCCATATTTACACTACTTATCTCTCTTGTTTCGAATAGTCGGTCATATTGATAGGCACATTTCCTTAGAGTTTATATGGAATATAATGTAAATGATGATAAATAATCAGATGTATGTAAAATAACTTATTTATTATCCTCATGTGGGTATATGGCTCAGAAAATTGAAGAAAGAGTGATTGTCACATTGGGAGTTGCTCCTGTAAGTGCTAACCACTTTTGCCTATCAAAATGACTGATGATTAAGAACAATGGAGGTAATATTGTAGATGTGGAAACTAGATGGTGTATACAGTCTGCATTCTATTGTTATACGTTTTTACTGACTATGAAAAAGCGTTCGATACTGTTATTCATGTTGCTCTGTGGATTATATTTTTACAATCAGGCAGTACATGTAGTTGTAAAGCCATGTCAATGATACCATATGAGCGTCTCAATGAAAAATCATGCGTCAAAGATTGTAATAAAATGGCGTACTCGAACTTTTTTCACTTAACGTTAGGCTTAATCCGGTTCGAATCCCGGTAGCGCCATTGACCGATTGTGCGTGTTCCTCAAAAACTTGACTTTATGAAAACAAGATGGACCTCTTTCACGTCTGCTATTTATTCTATTTTTTAATTGTATGTATATGATTCTAGTAATATTTAATTTCAACCCTAACGACAATTCTGTCAATAATGTATCTGTATATATTTGCGGATGCTATAGCGTTATTTAGTACAGACGCAATTAGTCTTCAAACACAATTAGATAATATCAATGGTTATTCTTGTAATGGGTATTAAAAATTCACGTTAACAGAAAACGAAGAGATATTTATTTTTGAAAAAAAGAAGAAAATCGTTAAAGCCTCATTCACAATAAAACCGACGATTATTTTGTCGTACGAAATATACATTTTTCTGTCGTGGTTAAATTTCTTAGGACATAATGTTGTGGAAGGGGTCAAATGCTCTCACGACAGGAACAGAGAATGCAGAAAATGTCATGGTTATGTCGCAGGTCTACCGTATGACAGTCGCAGACTAAACCTGTCGTGACCTGTAGTGGCTCATTATCACGTGAACATGTCGTGAGACTGGCGTGATACACACGTGCGACAGTCGTGCGACACTTGCGATATTCGGGAGTATCCCATGGTATAAACGCGCTGCCAGCGGACCTGCAGTCTTATTTCTCACTCAACTTTTCTAGAATTCACATCAAGAGTCAAAGAGTAAAATGTCGACAAAGAAGGAGAAACTCACGAATAACATAATGCAGGAGTAATGCAGGAGTAACTTGAGAGAATCATGCGAATTTCGAATTAGTAGATTTCGTACGAATTTTGCACGATTATCTCACGATTGTCGCAAGAATTACTCTAAACGTTTGGCATCCACGACATGTCATGGCGTAAAGGTGGATTTACACTATGAACGTTTGTACCAGCGCTGGCCAGCGTTTGAAAAGTCTAAGAAATGAGCCCAAACGTCGGCGAAATTACGTTCGCGAGAAGGATTTTTTTCATTCACTCTACGAACGTTTTATATCCGGCGCAAATCAACTTTTACGAACGTTTCCTAGCGTTTGATAGCGTTTGACAGCGTGTGCTAGCGCTTGGCAGCATTTACCAGCGTTGTATTTATTTCTATTAGCGTAGGCGAACTTTTGCCAACGCAGATGTAGCGTATGTGCAGCGGTCGCCGACTTAGTCCAACTTAGACGAACGAATACTCAGTATAGGTAAGCTGAGGTGAGCGTCAGGCGACGTCTATATATAGCCGAACTTTTGAGGACACTTCCTGGCAGTCTTGTTTTGTAGAAGTGGTCACATCTCTACCAAGAGAGACGCGGACACAGAGTCATTAGAGCAAGCTGTTGCTGTTCCTTCCACAGTCCGGGAGCGTGACCCCTCACGGGAGAGGTCCCCCGCGAGGTCCGTCACGCCTCCCTCAGAAGAAGTGTCATCCAAGTCGGAGAAGAAACAGGATCGCCAATATTAACTTCATTGTATGTATTCCTTACGTGTATGATGCAACCTGTATATATGTTCTCTTCTTGGTTCCACAGATCAAGGCTGCTAATGGCGTCGACTTGGAGGAGTTGAAGGATACGGCCTCACGGACAGTTCTTGACCCCGACGCCGAGATAGGTCCATCCCACAGCAAAGCTAGTCGAAGGACGCCAATGGACGACTCTGACCTCAGCTCTATACAGGAGCAGCTGACAGCTTCTACGCAGAGGATGGAGGAGCTGCAGAGTGAGTTGGCAGCCAGCAGCAGGCCATCTCCCAAGGCGAACTTTGCCAACTATGTGAAAGGAGAGCTCCTCAACTACACCGGCGAGCAATTCCTCCGGGCGAAGCCTCGGTTTCTTGCTCTACTCGAAGAACTTGATAGACATTTTGCTGCTGTTTTTCTACTAGCCAGTACGTGGCAGACATGTCTGTGCGCCACTTAACAGTTAGCCGTCCCCCAGTCACTTGCCAGGCCTACTTCCAGCCAATACAGTCTCAGTACGCTCAGTTTCAGTACTCTCTGCTTCAGAATCAACAGCAGCAACAGCAGCAGCATCCAAGCGCTACAGGGATCTGCACACGCCCATATAAAGTTTCGCGTTATGTATCTGAATTGTGATCGGCATACGCTCGAAAACGTTTGGGTCGCGCTGGTAGTGCGTTGCTGACCGCTGACACCAACTTGCAAACGTTCAGTTGGTTCGCAAAAGTTGTTGAACGTTGTTGGAAGTTGGCTTGCGTCAGGTTTCGTTAGGATCCGTTGTCCAAAGTTCACCTAAGTTACGGATACGCTGTGGAAAGTTCGCCTACGCTAGCCCCTTGCGTTACCATCGCGTTCACTGCGTCGGGTACCCGTTGGCCTCCGTTGGACAAGCGTTCGGTTAAGTTCACCACCACCAGCGTCTCAGTCGACGTTTGCCAACGGAGTCCAACTTAGGCAAACTCTGTACAACTTAATCCAGCGTTCAGGAACGTTTACAAACGGAGCACAACTAACACCAACGTTTATGTCCAAACGTCGCCAAAGTTTTTGCATGTTAAAACTTTTCAACGAACACAACGTTCGTTAGCATTAGACAGCGAACATCAACTCTTATAAACTTTTAACAACTTTTACTAGCGGAGCTGGACGTTTGCCAAAACGTCGGTAAACGTCGGTCCAAACGTCGTAGTGTGAACCCAGCTTAAAGCTCAGATAATAATATTTTTAAACGTTTGAAAACGTACCGCCGGATATCTTGTGGTACGAAGATGCAATAATATGAGTCCAGTAAAAACGGTTATACAACTTATGTTTCTTAAATCTTTTAATCAATACACACAAAACAACAATAAGCTTCATTTATGTCTCATTTACATATCCTAATATTTGGTTTCAAAAATTAAAAAAATACGAAATATCAACGAACGACACACAGATGATCTCGTTCGTTCGTTTGAACTCGTCAACGTTTCTTGTTTGTATACACTTATATATATTCAAAAAGACACAAACATTTTTATATAGAAAAGGTAACTTTTCAAGTTAATAAGTAGCAATTTTGGTGTTTTTTGCAATAATAAGGGTACACATCATAATATATTTTGCAAAAAGATTTACTTATTATTTTTATTAACAATGAACCATACCCTTTGCAATCATATTACAGAAATTAGAATTATACAAGAAATGTCTTTAAAACAATGTCCGGCGCCAATTGAAATAAACGAACATGGTGTAGTTTTATTGGTTAAAATTTTGAGTTACAGCACGAGCATATGTTAATAATTATAATCAATAGATAAAGACAATAAAATATAAAGCTTATATTCAACAAATATATAATATACTAAACAATAATAGCAGGCGTGATTGAAATAGTTTGTTACATGTTCAATACAATTTAAAAACAGTAAAAACCTCAATAATATCACCATCCTTTGTACCCTTGAAAAATGGTCTTCTTTTTTAGGTGTTCTTAATATTGAGATAAATTAAGAGCAAATCAGTGAAAATAGACTCGTTCTTAATATTGAGGTGGCCTTATTGTTGCGTAGGTGTTTAAGTGAGGTTTTACTGTACATCACAACACAATGACTGGACCATTGCGTCATTGTTCACTTTACTTTCAGAGATAGCAATAAAATAACTATTCCGGTTTATTTTTCAAAAAACAGGTGCATTAATACGGTATTTACGCACTTACATATTGTCTAAATTAAACACAAGATTCGAGGTATGATAAATTGGACCAGACTACATTAAACTGTATGAAAATATTGAAACTTTCGAATCGACGGAGGCGTAAGAAGTATATACTATATTTACACCGTAGTTCTATTAATTTGGTCAAGATTTTTCTTATACAGACATGATTTCATCTAAAATTGATCATATATTTATCCGTTTGACCATTACAGCTCTAGAAAACGTAGTAATAACTGTTGACTTTATCCAATTAACATAATATTGTTGAATTTGATAAGAATAACATATTTATATTTTGATATACATGTAAATAGTACATAAACTGCGACTATAATTATAATAATATAAATAAAGGTCAATTTATAATGGTAATTGCTAAAACAAGCTACTTTATTGATTATCTATTGTTCTGGTATTATTTGTCAAGCTTTTTTTTAAACCCAGGTGATTTATGCGAGAGGTCTGTCCCAGAATTACACAGACACAAGCTTAAATATTTTAAAACGCACATGTTTTGATAAAACTAGTACTCAAGAATATATACATACACAGATTAAATACGGATGCTTGAGAGTAACTCATACTAACTTCAATGGCATTTTTAGTCGATCTTTTTCTTTTTCTATCATTTACTAAATGTTAATTACTGATCAGTTAATTAAACAATTATGCGTAGATCAAAAATATGTATGCTTGCTTGGTAAATTTCATGATGAAAAACGTTGAGCATGAATAAGTACTGAAATTTTATTTCAATATGAATGAGCGGTTTATAACAATGTTGAGCTGATACGAAATTATTACACACAAAATACGTAGCTTCTGTAAAGATAAACATTTGAGATCAGTTGAAACAAAATCAGATGTTTCAAAGGGATGTACAGACAAACATACAATTCAACATTTTAGCTTGGTTTGCTTTCTTACGTCTGGTCATTTTCCTCTGCCCATCAAAGGTAACTCACTGAATGCTTTAATTTTAAAACGTGAGGAATATGGAATACTGAACCTAGTCTAAGGTAACCTATAATATTGAAGGAGATATGCTTTTTTAATGTCTGTCTCTTAACATGATAAGGATTATACAATTAATGATAAAGATTAATGAAAGAAAGCAATGGCATTCAGTGAAAATCTTCGACGTAAGGATTAGGCTAAATACGTCATCATGATGATGGTGATACATACTTATATATATATACATGTATAATCATTAATTCTAGTAGGATAGCAACATATTGCAGAACAAATATGATATTTAACTTGAACAAAAATCAAGTATAGAATCTATCTCATAACAAAACGAAGAAATATTTTTTTACAAAAACATCTGAATTTATAGACACACAGAAATCAAAATCACTACATGTATTAAGTCAGGTTACAGTCATCCTTCGTTTGGACTTGATTAGGTATGAATACAATATTGTGCTACAGAATGACAACTGTATTGTTTCTCATACTTTAGTTCATTATAGTTAGTTGCAATATAAGGTATATAATTATACAATATCACACACTATGCCAAATGGGTATGAAAGATGTTGGCGGAATTGAAAATGAGCTAGTTCGTATCCATCGTCATCGTTATTGTTCTCATACGTTAGCACATAGTCACAAAATAATGTATAGAATTATGAATGCCAAATATAATGACAAAAGGCTATGAAACATGTCTTATTTCTTTCCTATCATTGTCTTTGTGCGATCTCATTATTTGTGCTTCCTCTATACATGTCTGCAGTAGACTCTTTTCTTCTCTTTTGTATTAGCATCTCTTGCATCTTAACACAAAACAAATGGAGTACCGTGTTCCTCCTCGAGCTGACGCAAGCCATCTCTGAGTCGTAAAGTTATATACTCCCTCCTTTCATCGTCTCCAACATTGTCCAATGGTGAACCCATCAACATAGATACCACTTTCACAAAGTCGCCGTCCTGATCATCAGCACAAATAATAGCCCCACTGTCACCTGCGTTCGCAAACCTTACTATGGGCTGTTGATCTCTGTCTGCTATTCTCACAAGACGTTTCATACCTTGGACAAAGTGAACAGGAGTAATAATTGTTCCAAGACCAGGTGAGCTTACAGCACCCCAAAAATGGACTGGCATTCCACTTAAATTTTCTAATTCATTTTCTTCAAACTCAACGAGGTGGCTATCCGACCGCATTCCGTCTTCGTTCCTAAACTGTGTCTGACAATCCCTTTGAGACTTTTTTAACACACCAGCGACTGCTATATCTAGAGGACAGTCTATTTTAACATTCGGATCAAGAACGTGAGCCATCAGCTTCTTTTCACCATTTGAATTTCTCACATATATAGGTTTTCCGAGACTTGCAAAATGCCTTGCTAGAAGTACACAGAGGTCCTCCTGTTTTTTTCCTTTCTTTGCAAACCCACCAAGACTAGCATTTTTGTCTTGCTGACTGGTAACTTGTGTACCAACTTCGGCATAAACAGTTACATGTTCTTGTTCTGTCCGAAACTTGTAGCTTTGTATCGCATTATTTGCCAACACTGCAGTCATATGATCTACAGAGAAACCACGGTCGTCAACGGATAGTGTGTCTCGAAAGAAAATATCTAGTGTAGTATATCGATAGCCACACCCTGTAACGCCATTAACGGCCAAAATCTCCTTAGCAACCTGTTAAATAAAGTTGTGTCATTTAATCAATACTAGTTCAAAAACAAATATCAACATTTACTCATATCAATGGTTTTAATATTCAACAGCCAGGTAAATAAGTTTTTTTTGCATGTGATGTTGCAATAGGTTCTGTAAGTTAAATGCAAATAAATTGTATTTAATTTAATACTACAACAAAGATTTCAGTAGAATTCATATGCTTAAATGTATGTTCAAATGTTTTAATTTCTTCATTTAAATAACACAAATCTAGCTCTATATATAACTTGGTCTTAATTCATTAACACGCACTTAACCAGAGAAATACTGTGTTTAATGTTAAAATAATTGAGTTGATTCCCATTTCTTTTGTTTTATCACTATCTGTTTATACCATCACTTGTAAAATTCATCTTTTAGGTATGACATATTTGTACATTATAATGGAAATTTTAAGAATAACAATATTACTAAGTAGTTAAAGTTATTCATATATACATACGTTACATTTTTAACAACACATGCTGATGTATTTGAGTACATATTTGTAAATGACGATGAGGTGTTATTGCCTAAATCAATTATAAGCTTTGTGTTCGGATCTGCTCGCACTTATGCAGCCGGAAGAAAACATTGAACAAATGCCACGTATCAGTACGGAAAATGTTTTATTTCCCCGTCAAACAGTGCATTTGAACCTAATACGAGTACTTGACTTGTACCACTGTTTAATTCCTTACTCTTTGACTTACAGATGTTCATCTATACGTTAAATATCAAGGTCAACGGTTTTTTAAAACCGACCAACCGATAATGCCGACACGAGTAAAACCAAGCATATCATGGATTGAATTAATGAATTTCTTACATTATCAAATTTCTTACAGTCTCTAGTTTTTAAGTAACAAACCATGGCAGAATATGTAAACGAACGCGAGGTCGGCAATCACAGCTTAGGTGTAAACGTGAATCATAGATTGGGTAAATAAATGTTTTGACATCTGTAAAATATTATATTGTCATTGCTTATTACCAATATCTAGAGTGCAAGACGAACTGAAAATGTATTATTAAAAGAACAATCTTGAATTTACTTCGGTTCGTCCATGATAAAGAGCTTAGGGCGACAACTAAAGTGAGGCAATAGAATACATGTAAATGAATAAAAAAAAGGTTGCTGTACAGTTGCACTTAACTGATTGGAACGTTTTATGGTAAGCAATAATTAAACACCCCTGACATGTCCACCCTAATTACAAACAACAATTACCTCTTCTTTTAAAACCGGCATTGTATAGTTAGGTCTTTCTCTATCAGGGATCTTGCTACGTTTAATCATTCCAATCATTTCCCCTCTAAGATTTTCTACCGTATCAATATTTCTTTCCAGTAAACTTAAGTGCTTTTTAACACTGTTTTCCAGTAAGCCTGTCCTTTGTTGTACGTTCGAGAGCTTTTGGATGCGAACGACTTCTGGCATGAGCTCTCTTATTCGCTGTGATGTATCCAAGTCTGGAGTAACTGTAAATACATATCAGAAATAAATACAAAAAGATACAAAAGCCTCCAGCATACACCATTTTATAAACATTAGTTACATCCTTGAGTTTTTATCAATTCTTTCTTCCAGGCAGACACAATGTAATTCAAATTTATTACTTAAGCATACAAATCAGCGTGCTATGGAAAAGTTCTCAACTGACAAAAATAAACCAGAATATGGGAGTAGTTTTACAATAGCCATACACAAAACAATGAAAAACTTTCACAACCTACCATCTTCTATTTGCGATTGTATTGCCTCACATACGGTTAAAGCATCGACATTTTCAGATGTGCAGACTGCCAGAAGTTGGGATCTGATAGGTTTCAAAGCTTTGTTATAGTAGGTATTTATTTTTTTCTCTATCAAATTCATTCTAGTTTGAGAGTATCTCTGCATAATTCCGACAGTGTCGTAAGGAGTTTCTGTATTTCTAATCCGTGATGATGCCAAAGGTCGGGATTCCATGGCATGTTTTATATCTTGTTCCAGATTTGCGAAGAAGGTTTGTGGATCAATGCATATGAATGCGTCAAGGACTTGCAAACGCAGGCGAAATTCACGCAGAACTATTCTCTCCAAGAGGAGATCTATTTGTTTCGACAACGATCCCTTTTCTACTGTTAGAATAATTGTGTCAATTATTTTACATTCGGGCGTTTCAACTTTCAATTCTTCGTCAATGATAAGTATGAAATCACCAGCGATTTCCGGCATGTTTCCATGTTTCAGTGTCTGCGAGTACGATGCAACAAAGATCGATGCCTTATTAGTTTCAGTTTGGCTTTGAAGCTCCTCAATATGCAAGTTTTGTGAAGCCAGCTTTATTTTTCCAGCTTCTTTAACTGAGAGGTCAGATGCATTGACAAGCTCTCTGTTGTCGTCATTCATGACGACAGCGTAAATATCCACATCTCCAAACACTGGTTTTGGATACGGGTCTGTGAGCCCACATTTTGTCAATACAGCAGGGAATCGTTCAAACAGACGGGCTGCATGCTTTCGGGTATACTTATACCGTGGATACGCCTCTGCTGGCACGATGAAATGAGACACCTGCATACTTGGTATTATTTCTTCTTGTGTTTTCTTCTCAGTGGTATGGTTCACTCGATTTTCATCCTGTCAAATGCTGTGTAAACGTTCCAACCACAACTGAAAATAAAAAAGAATTATACACAAGTCATTGTTCTAGTGTTGTTTGAAAGAACTTTGTTACTGAGTAATCTCTTGACATTGTCATATGACCATGTAGTATATAATACATGATTGTGTACTTGCCACTATGCATGTTTATTTAGTGAATGGTCTAAAATGGCAACATATTAATACTGTACATACAAACTGAAACAAGAGATGTCGCTTGAGAATTAACATTCTATCTGTTACTTACCGTTTTGAACTATAATTTAACATTACCACTATATTTAGCATTGCGATCTGAATATTCACAGAAAAAATATGACATGTCTCGTATAATTTAAGACCACCTTGTTTAAAGAGTTTACGTGTTAGATAATGTTTGTTTTCGACAATATAAAGCTCACCGGCTGTTTAAAAAAACATTGTTTGATAATATATACTCAACAACAACAAGCATCGCAATAGAATCTATCTAATTTTCCATCAATGATTTTATTTCTTCATATGAAAGCTCCTACTAGTTAATAGCAAATGCAAGAAGTAAGTATAATATGTGGACTAAATTTGAAACAGAATTAGGAATCTACAGATTTATTTTAATGAATACCTATTCGGGACATATTTTCGTCCTCAAATTTGAAAGTGAAACATACAAGTTTTACAGGTTAACAATTTTATTTTAAGTATCCTCCTAGGACATAAGGCCCATAGAGGTAACATTACATACTATGGCAAGTAATTTATCAGATACAACACGGAGAAGGTTATGAATGACACACAACAATCAAGATAATAAAGTGAATACATAAATACAGAAAAATAGGAATATAGAAATATGATTGTACTTAACAACTTCTTGCTTAAACATTTCAGTAAACATTTAGCATATTTCCTAGCCAATAACTCAAAACTTCAATACATGAATTTATGCGAAAGTGTACTCTAACACAATTCAATATAATTTGTAGACAATAATGGTTTCAGTATTCAAATCTAATATACATCTAAATAGTATACAACTAAACCTTAAGAAAAAAGTGAGGTAAAACAACTTAATGTAAGTTCATAAACATACATACATGATACGACAGAACATTCCATTTAAAAAAGTACTAGACGAGTCAAGCCTTGCGACGATAGATTTCGTAATCAACGAGTTACTGGATTGTATGAAATTATTAACCATATCTTAAAATAACTTCCTTTAAAACGTAGTTATGAACAATGTGTTAAACTTTACATATCAGTGTATTCACCAAGTATCAGCAGAATGTAGGACAAGTTTAATCTTGACACAATGTACAATAGCGTTTATACTCTCATATCGGATATACAACTTAAAGAATAGTGCACGATTGCTGGTTCTAAATATAAAGTTATAAGTCAGTAAAATATGTGGTATAGTCATTGCCGTGTTGTATTACAAAACTTGTATAAATATTGATGTCTAACGACTAAAGATGGCCTTATTAGGAAATGACATGTCAACGTGACAATGACTATGGTTTTGAGTTCAATAACAAGTTGCTAACTTGTTGGAAACTAAACCATATTCACATTGAATTGTCTTATTTTGATAATATCATTTAAACGAAAAAAAAGGTTGGATTGAAACTTACAAAACAAAAGGTTTATAACATGAAATATCCATGTAATCACAATATCCTTTGTTATATTATACTATATTTTGTAAAAGACATATTACACAATAATCGTCTATGTTTGTCACATGGCAACTAAGCGATCAGGATTTTGCCGTTTGATTTATGTTATTGATTTCTGTCAATGTTCGAAAGTGCATGTAGCTTGATATCTACATAGACTTGGCTTGAAGTTTAAACTCATACTTGTAGGGGACTGAAATCGTGTATCTTGTTTGAGTAACGATATTCAGTACATTGTGTTTCCACACCTCGAAGTTTTCCATGGATTAATATTTCGTAGTATCCTATTAAGGAAGGTGTTTCCTGATATTAGATTTCATTAATTCTGAAAATATAGCTGCACACAGACACACACACGCACACACAGATGTGACATAGCATTTTTAAATGTTTTTTTGTTGCTGTTTTTTTTTCTTTTCAGGCCCCCGATAGGGTAACCTCGTTAATTTTTGTATTTAGACAGGTACATATATGACCAGGTACAACTGAATATTTTAACTTCATACACAGAATATGAATAACATGTCGGATACACTTCTTATTGGTAATGCTTCGTGCATATTTCTTGATTCATGCAACTTAAAAGAGTTTTGAAAAAAATATATCAAAAAGGATGAGATAAAAAGGTGCAATGTCACAATTGGAGCAGTATATTTTTATGTTCAGTAAGACACTATAACCTTACTCCTCGGAATTTGAAACAAACACAAACCCTACTCATGGCTTGAAAACGCACCGAGACAATGAATGTGTTATGTGGATCTGAAGTACATGCCGTTATTCAGCAGTGTTGTAGTTTTGTACAGCATGCATTTGATCTAAAAAATGTTCCTGGGTTATCATACAGTATTAAACTCTTCGACTTTTGGACTGACAATTTTCTGGCACGAGTCAGGGGTGGATAGGACGTGACTTTGAATGACTTCATTCAAATTGCCACGGAGAACCTGCTATCTCTTACTAGGCAGACATACCGCCAGCCCTTACGATAGCATTGGACCAATGATATTTTTTCAGCGTAAACCTCTCCATTATCATGTGATTGTTGATATCTGGAATTTGGTCATCATACGTTATTTAGTGGTGATTTTGAGTGGTTTTTGAGTGGTTTTTAACTGGCTTTTTATTGTAGTTCGGTCCCGGTGCGAAATGATTTGCTTGGGTATGATGAGAATGATTAGTGTTGTGTTACATTATTCGAAGTTTTTTAAGCGTGCAGTACTGCTTCAAAGAACAAGCTAGCAATGGAAATCTCTAATATCAGAAGCATGCCATCTTTATACATGAACTTTCATGTTTTCATTAACTTAGTTTCGTGTTATAAATGTTTTCAGCAATAGTTTATGTCTGACGTTTGTCAGATAATACGGTCATGTGGTGCATTTTGTTTTCAGATGCGCAGTAAGATAATGTAGTGCGTAGTTGAGATGTTTGCCCAGTAGATGGGAATAGGCATGGACGGATGAATGCATTTGCCCGAAATGTTTTGATATACATAATTAAAACAATGACGCTTGAATGTTTTAAGACATAAACTGTATTTTAAGATATAAACTGTACTAAATTAACTACCAGAAGTTTTACAAAAAAAAAGATTTACAAAGATGTATAAAGCAAAAATCTTGAAACGATAATAGATAAGAATGTATTCAAGAATTTTCGCGATGAGTGAAATGTTACTGATAAATCATCTCTTTATTTCCTGTTTCTAAATATTTCGCTCAGAATGTTGAACATGTTAAAGAAGTCATTTGAAGTTATCACAAATAGCCAGTTAATTAAGACGGTTAAACAGTGTGTTATGGACTGAAACCTGGATCAATTTATTCTAATTCTTTCCAGAGCAGAAACGCTTATATGTAAACAATGCTACAATATGAACGTTGGTTTATTTTTTATTATGTGCAGATAACACAAAGTACTTAAGTAAAATATGTATGAAGTTATGAAATAAAGTATACACAGTAAGTGAATAGACACACCGACAGTTTTAGTCCAGACATGCTAGAATGACACAGGCATTAAAGTAATATTATGCTCATATTTTTTCTTCATTTGTTTGCCTAAACAAACATGAAAAATATAATTCCTATAGTTAAAACATCAATAAACATGCATTAACAAAGAATGAATTCATTATGTATTGATCCGTATTTGTTGAGGAAAGATTGTTGTGCATCACGAAATTAAAAACAAATTGTTCTTATTAGAGATGTTTTAGCCAATATATCAACAATACTGGATGAAGCCGATTCACACATTTTATGTTCAGATGAGCCAGATACATCTTTAAGACGTTATGTGGCGTTCACTTAGTTAGTTTCGTGTAAATTATCTCAGTTGAAACTGATTTAATTTACATCGATTCGGAAATAAGTTCAAACGAAGTATACAATCACTCATAATGACTGCTTCCTGTGTTTAAATGATCAACCCCGAGTAGCGAGGTTCGAACACACATGGCACTACCCTCGACCACTACACCTTCACGTAGTTAAAGTACACATATTGAGATAACTATAGACCATTGAATTGGACATGCATTCTAAGCAAAATGTGTTCGACTATATTCATGTTGAGAGTCAAATATAGATCTATCTTTGAATACTGCCACGCAACTCCTCTAAGATTTGTATCATTTAGTTAACAATAATCCATTGAAACAACATAAATGACTGTCATCAACTGATTGGGTGTGTATCCTTCTGTCTTAGTGTGACTGTAATACTACTTATTAACAGGAAAGTTCCATTACTATTCAATGTATGTACAACACGTACTTCAGCCAACACACAATCGTGTTAATATTACATCTGAGAAAGTGAATGCAAGGACGTGGAGTGTCGTGCACAATATCGTGTTTAAGCAAATAAAACTGCAACGGATGATCCTTATATACTAGGATCACCTACACATATTATCTCCTTTTATCGAAATGTAAAAGTATACTATTGAAGAATGTCTCATGAAAACCATATCTTGGTCGCAGTCGCACAATCATGTTTAGAGACCATTTTATTCAATACAATATATACATTGGTTTGATTTCTACATAATTTGACAAAGTAAATAAATTTCGCATGCTTACATGTTGTTTTCTGATTTCTGCGCATAAGATTCGTAAAATTTAGTATGTTTCGCCAGATGTAATAATAACCTTTTAAGTATTCAATTCTAAGATTTCTGTATTTTGTACAAATAAGTAAAAAGTGATATTTATTTTCTATCATGTTTAAGTTACAATTATTACAAATTCTTTGATTTTTAGGTTGTTTTTGATATCATCCGCGTTCAATTGCCAAGTCATGAGAAGAAGTTCGAAATATGGTTAAAGCTCTTCTGATTTATTGTTATTTTTAATGAAGTTAAAATATAGTTCCATCGACAATGTTATTTATACCTTCATGCAACGTAGATCAATAAGCACTACTTTTGTACAAATGAATGATAACACGTGTACATTAGATCGTAAAATGTTTCATATTAGACATATTTAAGCGAATCCTACTGGTTCGAACCCACAATCGTCCGAAGTCAGCGCCAACATCCGACGTAAGGGCGACTATGCCCATCATGCAACCGAGACAACCGCTCAAACTTGTTCAATAAGGCTGATATAATCGTCGCTACATCAGTACACGGGATACTGGAGAAAGTATTACGGAAACATAAATTGTTTCATATTAACTATCATGTTATATACTGTAAGCTTGACAAGATTACCCCCCCCCCCCCCGTTAGCTCAGTTCTAGAGCTTGGTGATCACCCGGTATGTCCGGATTTGTTTCCTGATCAGAGCAGGCCATGTCATTCCCTAACAATTGGCGGTCATTTGTCGTCCACTTCTAATTCATGTGAACAAGCCCGTTACTTGTGGAAGGGCAAGTGAGTACTGGCTGATAATTAATTCCAGGAAACTGGTGAGGTCAACCGACCCCCATTTAAAACAGAACAAAAATCGATAAATGGCGGAAATATGTCACGTACTTCCTCGTCTTCTTCCTGTATTAGTGTGTATGTATAGGTGATTGTGTATAATTGTATTGTTCCACTAGCTCTTTCTCGAGGTTTTAGGATTCTTGTTCTACCCAGTGACTGCATGACCAAAAGGGAGCTACGCCCCTGGGCACTGTATATATCAATATCAGGCAATTACAATCATCATATCACCAAAGTCCATTCTTTTATCATTAATAACACTGGATATTTGCCAATTAAACATTTTTACAATGTGGTATCAATCCATATTAGACATAATATAAAATATGAGATAACACTGTTATCTTCGAGTTTTACGCCGTTTTCAACAGTATGTCAGTCATGTATGGTGGTCACAATTATCTTAGTTCATGGATAAACGATCACTACTAACATGTTCTACCCAAGTAGCCGGCAAATTCTTATGAATCGGGAATGGAAGTTGAACGACTGAGGGTTTAATATGTTCAGTCAAATTGTCAAAAAGAACACGCGCCTCATCCGGGTTCGTACTTTCGACCCGAGTGCCCTGCTAACCGGATAACCTCATGAGATAACAATGGACAAGAAAATATCTTATTTGATAAAAATAAACGATGATGTATCCCATTTATGATAACAACAAAAACACAATAGAATACAAGCACACGTATCAAGTCTCATTGAATCATGGATTGTATGGGTAATCTTCTACAGTAAATTGAAGGATATGTCATACTGACCAGTATAGTGCACCAACAATAACATATTATTTACAAACATAATATAAATATATTGTGAACGATCCAGTCAATACAAAACTAAGGATGATCAAGATTGCTTTAAAAATACGTGTCAATATAATCTAAATCTTTATTTCTATTTACTTTTAAGGAGGTAAAATGCAAAGTTTAGCTATGTTGATTTACGAGCTATCAATTGTAATCATGTTTTCTTGTCAAATGAAACACTCGTAAAACTATTTTGTCGGTTTACATTATGCCCCGGTCACACATTCACGGATCGTCTTGCCGGATCCACTACGGATGGAAACTCACGGATGACCCCGGAAAAGACTATATCCGTGGTCCGCTACGGATGCTCTACGGTTTGACTACGGGTTTTGACGGATCAACCAAGGATAATGCAGAAAATGGGCTAGTTGACAACGGGAGTGATACGGATTGCTACGGTTCGGTACGGTTTAGTACGGAATGACACGTGTCACGGCGTATGCACTGCGGATTAACAACGGTTCGCTACGATTTTAGTACGGGTTAGCACGAATTAGAACGGTCTGGCACGGATAAGTACGGACTCTCACGGAGCGCCACGGACCTGCCACGATAAGCAATCCGTACACATAAACTCCCGCGCTCGCGTGTTCATTCCACAACTTTTTAGGTACAACCTCTGCTGCTTCGCTTCCAAGGTGTCTATGTTAACACCCTCTCTCCAGGCTCCGGGGATGACATTGTGGTTAACATCCTCTTGATCCATGAGAGGGTTCTGTTCACCAGGATATCTGACCCTCATGATGTTGTGAAGGCACACACAGGCGAGGACTATGACATGTACTGTATCAGGATCCTGCAACATGACGGAGAGCAAACACCGGAATATGTTTGCAAGGATACCAAATGCATTTTCCACAGCTCGTCTGGCCCTCCAGGGGCGGTAGTTGAAGATCCTCTCGTCATTGGTAAGACCCCGTATGGAGAAGGGCTTCATGAGCCAGGTTTTCATGCCAAATGCATCGTCTACAATGATATAGTAAGACATCGGTCTGTCATCACCGGGAAGGGGGCTGCTGGTGGGATGCCGATTACACCCCTTTCAATCGCGTTTTTCAGCTCACACTGGTTCCAAATCTGAGCGTCGGGGCAACCACCTTGTGCACCAATATTCACCCACCGGAACTTGTAATCGGCGTCGACTAGGGCCATCAGAACTATTGAGTGATATCCTTTATAGTTGTAGTATAGGGACTCACCGTTCTTAGGACACCGTATGGCAACATGTTTGCCATCTAGAGCACCGAGAGCATGTGGGAACTGCCATTTTGCAGAAAACTGGTCGGCTTTTGCCTGCCACTGTTCAGACTCAGTAGGAGTGTCGATAACATCCCCAGCATATGTTGCAATTATGGTCTCGCATACGTCCCGAACAATACCAGAGATGGTATTGTGCGCCATCCTGAAGCCATACATCAAGGTCCGGTAGCTATCCCCCGTAGCCAGGTATCGCAGGGTGACTGCTAGCCTCACTCCAGGTTCGATGGTCTGTACCAGGTAATGTTCTTCATAATCATGCGACCCACTACTTGTAACAGTTTTCGGAATATCTGTGGGTCTATTCTCACAAAGTTCTTGAAAGCAGCAGGATTTTCCAGACTGAGTTCAGCCATGAGTGCGTCATACTGGCCGTGGATGGGTCGTCGGCGGAGCCAGTCCCCGGTCCACCATCTCTTCTGCTTTCGGTCACCTCTCAGTATGTCCTCAAGCAGCTCCACCATGGCCCTGGCATTTGTTCCATATCAATGTCCAGGTCCAGCCAGTTAAGTGCCAGCCTCAGTTGTTGGTTGTTCATGTTGGTTGTTGTTAGATGTAGACTTCTTGGATGGAACAGATATGAAGTAGGGCCCTATCAACAGGAAGTATTTATACAGAAGTCTGGTGACAGAACGGGGGTGATAACTAGATGACATAATCCGTAATAAACTGTAGTGGGCCGTAGTAAGCCGTATTATGCCGTGATGTCACGTAGGAATCCTTGAGAAACCTTGGTAATCCCTACCTGTCCCCAAGAGAACGTAGTGCGATCGTGCTGATCCGTGACAAATCCGTAACAAACCGTAGTGTATCCTTGGCTAATCCGTGGTGTAACCGTACAAGTACGTAGTTCATCGTAACTAACCGTACCGATCCTAGAGTCCGGGGATGTACTACGAATAAGTACGGTTTATTACGGACTACAACGGATTAGTACGTTCTAATACGGATCAGTAAGGATGTACTACGGTAGTCTGATCCGTGGGGATTTTTTGAACATGTTCAAAAATTGTCACGGATATACAAGTACTACTACGATTGACCCAGGATACAATACGGACAGCTACGGACAACTACAGATTGCTACAATATAATGAGAATCTCACTGAAATCAGTTCATAATTATCGTTTTTATTCGTCAACAAGTCCACCGATGTGTAGTTAACAGTAATAACAACAACAGCAGTAACAGCAGTAATACAACTGCTATTGCTGGAAGAAATAGCAGTATCACTGTTATTATTGTTGTAAATTAATGATAATAGCAGTAATAAGCATCACTGCAGAATCACTGCAGATACCATTGAGCACTAGCAGTATGTAAATGGTCAGATTTAAATTCATTGTAAATACTACAAGCAGTCAGGGATAAGCGTGAGAGGGTGAACTGCAGCTTGAAATAACATTGAAGGTTATACTAATTTTACTACTAGTAATAACATTACAGAATAAGCCTTTTACTAATCATTACCAATACCCTAATCGTGTATTACAACAACAAGTTTAAGAGACTCCAAGTTCAGGAAACATTACACAATGTTACTGCCACAACATCAGCAGTAACATAGTATTACTGCCCCAACATCAGCAGTAACATAGTATTACTGCTACTACAGTCATAAAATAACAACAGTATTAAAGATACAGCGTTTGGTTCGTGTAAAAGGTATATCCAATGATGAAATGTGAGTTTTATTACCCCGATAGATTGCGAACATTGATTGCAGTCAAATATAGTCATTTTCTTCAATTCTGCGTCCTTGTAACTGCTGTATTTTTCGGCATGCACGTAACATCAATCCGAAATATTAATGCAGTGCCATTTGTCGGTATTTCAAAGTTATCTTTTATGCAAATTACACCCGAGATTTAGACAAATTCCACCGACAGTTCAGTGACAAATTTCTAATAGCTAGAAACTTCATGAAATGTTCTACAGCTGTATATAAATATTGCAAGACAATTAATATGTGTCTGATTTCAAATTTTCAAGATATTTGCCAAAACAAATGTATGTTTTGTTATCCCGGTGGTATTTGAATATGCTGATTACCGGCAGTGAACATCAAAAGTTTCAATTTCTACAATATGATTGCGATCTCCTGTTGTTTATATTATGCTTACGTTTTAAAATCAGGGAACGTGACATCGTTGCATGAAACACATTAAGCATGCCGCACAACATAGTGAGTTAGGATGCCTCCTAAATATACAGAAATTGCAAATAGTATAAAAGAATTTTATTTTTTTAAATGGTGAGTTTTTGGCTATGTTTTATACACACAAAATCTCATATTCAAAATATTCAACAAGATGAAATATAAACATTATCATTGCATGCATTGCAAATCAAATTCATTGTATTGTTCTGTGCGTATTAAATTTCGGTAGGTTATTCAACGAAGCATGGGCCTACACGTAATGATACTATAGAAGGAGTAATACACCGGCTTGAAGTCCCATACAGTCTAAAAGTAAATAAAGTCGTGAACAGGTTTTAAAAGGCATTATCTATACTCATCTCGTTCAGTTCTCACATTTTATCGGGATTATATTTGAATAAACTCAATGCGTAAACTTCAGTCAAAACTTCCTGTTTCGACTGGTAAACATTTACGGTGTTATAAACTCGAATCTTGGTATGGCAGTACAACCTATAGTTATATACAAGTATAAGATATCATGTTTAACCACAATGCATTTAAAACGAAATAATATATAAACTGTCGTTTTACCAGCTGGGTGTATTACCGACCGAACTATGAATACTTTAATCGAAAATGTAGAATAAAGTGCGTCCTCACCGGACCAACACGGGAATGGAAATTTCTACTACGGTTTTTTGCTACAGATAAATTTGACAGATAGGAGGCCTAGTATAATTGCTGCTTGAGAGTGACCCACTCTGGAGAAGTTGACTTTGTAGGTGCACTTCACTTCTTCACGACCGTGCCATGGATATAATATAGATAATCCTCAACAACAACTCAATACTGCATTATATAAACAAAACCAACCCCCTGTAAAGCGATGATTCATTTAATTAAAACATCAATCGAGCGATTGCAACTGAAAACCATGATTAATTCCATAGCTATTTATTGAATCTAAAATCCCGTCAAACTAAAATATCCCATTTCAAATTCCCACTCATTGACTCATTGTAAAAACCAACTTCCAAACTTTCTGCCCAAAACTCTCAACTATAAAAACCAAAGCTCACAAAATTCGCCAACTTAAAACTGCCCAAAGCTAAAAAAATCCTCACTTAATCTTCCGCTGGGTATACTGGCACTTGATTTACCAGAGCATTATTATGCACATGCACTTTACGTAAATGTGATTTAGAAACTGAAAAAAATGACGGAACATCTAATATTCTTCTGCCATAAAAACTTCCATGAACGTCAAAAACTATGGGACGCTATTATATTAGTTTGTGGTTATAGTCAGTTCTGTGAATTGATGCAATTGAATATTAGGAGTCAATGTGAACAAATCCTGAGACTTGTGGTTACAAATGATATAACTTGATTTATTAATGTACCTGTCACTTCTGCTTTTATACATCTTGTCTGTTTTGAGCATGTTGCTATGTCATTTCGTTTTTCGCAGCTTTTCAATTATTCTTGTCTTGATTTTCGTTTCGCTAAGACATCAACTAGTGAACATATCGACGTATTGGGGACGCTTCATATTATGCATTGAAATATCCTGCATGAAATAGAGGTCTTATACGTGTATATAGTTGTGTTTATCATTAATCATTCCATGAATAAATTAATGTGTTGCCTTTCTCTAACAGACAATATTTGAGTCATATAGAGTACTATTCTGAATTTTGATTCATTCAGAACTCATATTCATTTGAAACTATTAGTACTAGCTTCTTTAGGTAAATATATTGTGCGTGTGTGCGTGTGTGTGTGTGTGTTTTATTCAAGTTGGTTGCTATGTTTAATAGTCTACAAGTACCATATATTGTATATACTGTAATATCTCGTATGTTATACTCTCCGTGTATGTGGAGGATATAAAGTTATAAAATATAAAGTAGCAGGTATCAATAGCTGGTAAAAAGGAATCAATACCTTCTAAGATCAATTAGATTTGCTTCGGAAGACAATAACAAGTGTGTGTTATTTCTAGTCTATTCTAAACAAGTTAGATGCCATTTAAGTTTTTAATCACTTTCTTATGTTACGTAGTTTCCACTTAGGAAAGGCAGATCGTACCACAAGTAGATACAAGTAGGAAACTCATTTAAATAGAGAAAACTGGATGAGTCAGCAAGTAGAGTGAATGAACTATACAAGTTGGTAAGAGTCGGAATCCCAAACTTTATAAGATGATAGATAGATAGATTCTTTATTTACCTCCACTTGGGAGAGCTATCATACAAAATGAACAAATATGCATATATATATACAATATCAAAAGAAGATGATAATACAAATAAATGAATGAATGAATGGATGAGTCAGCAAGTAGAGTGAATGAACTATACAAGTTGGTAAGAGTCGGAATCCCAAACTTTATAAGATGGGATTGTCAAGTATCAGACGTACACATACATGTATGCGTTACACAGGCTTCTGGGTTACCCATGAAGTGATCATCTCAAGGGATAAATCCGTCACTCAACTTGGGAATTCTAGACCATAATCATAACATTTGATTTTTTTTGCAAATCGACCTCGTTTATATCTAAAGTCACATGACTCGACTAGTTGACAAAAATAGACGACACTTCACTACTGTAGCCATGTTATATCTACATGTATAACAGATTTAACAGTTTAATAAAGCACGA
Source organism: Mactromeris polynyma (assembly GCA_032209605.1). NCBI lineage: Eukaryota > Metazoa > Mollusca > Bivalvia > Venerida > Mactridae > Mactromeris > Mactromeris polynyma. The sequence goes on from JASFXZ010000055.1 coordinate 185,991, forward strand.
CATTTTTGTTACATTTCTCAGTTTAAACAGAATATAAATACAAACATATGATCACATAAAGTTAATGTGTTAGATTTAAAACTTCTGATTCAAACATATGTTCTAGTTTAAACCACTTACTGTTGTAATAATGTGTACACCTCCAAAGTCCGTTTAACGTAACACGCAGTGTGCAGTGTATGGATAATTCAGTGGGTAGGACAACATTGATTCCGGTTGTAATGTAACCTTCGATTTAATGGACCAGGGATATTTATTCTTCGTTACTTAGCAAACAAAACAGCTGGGTTGAAACTTGAACTTGGTTCATAGGATTGGGGGAGGGGGAAAGTAATAAGATAATATATAACGATAATCCTCGGCGGTATTACTGGGACAATAACAACCAAAATACAAACATTATACACGGAACATTCAAGCCTGATATATCCAGGACAACTGGTTCAGTACTCGGCAAGTTTTCATCAGACTTAGATTAGATAAACACAGTTTCTCCATGTGAATGGCTGGTGCAGTTTATGTGTTAACAGATGGTCTAGGTTGTATCACCTTTTGAATGAATAGAGGATATCTGTGCACAGTTCTTCATTGTGCAACACGGCATTACAATACACGCATACGTCTATAGAAATGTTCATGTGTAAGCGCGTCATGCAGACTTGTTCAGATATACAACTCAAATAATGTTTGGTATTTGGTCTTCAATTAATAATATTATTTTCCTTCGGCTTTCATCAACACACAAATGGCACTTTTTCATTTTCAAAATACGGACCCGGAGGACACGGGTAAAGAAATATTAACTATGTTTCGCCTAATACTAAAAATAAATTTCTGAGAAACGAACTAGGACAGTTTCAAGGGAGCCAACTTCAATTATGTGTACAACGTACAAAGTGGTTATCTCCCTTACCAGTGAAGCGTCGCCATTTTTAATTCACAAGATATATATATATACTTGTCAGTTGGTTGCGGATGATCAAGCTGGGACCAATATGTATATATTGATCCTAGGATCAAGTTAGTAATTATTGATAATTAATTCCAGGAAAACTGATTTGGTCAACTGGCCGCAAAATTGGCGTAAAACCCGATGAAAACAAACCAACAGTTCTGTACAAAAAACTCGTTCCATATACATGTAGTAAACGCTGATTTAACAACAAACATGTTTTGATTATCGTCGAGCGGGCATGTGATGGTATTGAACAGGCGCGGATCCAGAAATTTCAGACTGGGGGATCAAACATGAGGACAAATGACAATTCCTTTTAGGGGGAATTTTTACAATATAGAAATGAAATGGTGGCTTCTGGTACATTTCGGAGTCTAAAATTTGAGGACTCATTCACGAGAATACCACAAGTATTATCTTGTTAAAAATGCAGAAAGACCAATTCATACAAGTACCAATATGTTTTACCAATGTCCACTTATTGAGGATTGATCGTTAACAAAATTGACAGACGACATAAAATGCCACCCAAAGGTAAAGTTTTCGAAAACAAAAGAACCGTACACTAGTAATGAACAGTTATTGTAACTGGTTGAAATATTTAAACAACATTAATTTTGATGACGGCTGCGCGGCAGCGGAAAATTAAAGTTGAAAAAAAAATAAAATTGGTCTGATGTCAAATATCATTATTGTACCTTTACTAGTACATTTGAATTACACGAGAGCTCTTTTTAAACACACATTGGACCCCTTTAAACCGGACGAGCTCGGGACCGGACAAATTGTCAAATTTCCGGACTAAAGGGGTTTTAAGAACTGGACAAAATTTGGCACATTTTTTTTCAAATATTATTATTTTTGTAAACAAAGACCTTGCTATATACAGAGAAGTTGGAACTTGGTCTGTAAACAGATTAATATTTTTTGTTTACGTGTTTGATACTACTAAAATGGAGTGTAATGCTTTAGTTACATGTTTTTTGTACAAAAGAATGTAAATAACAAAATATCATTCAATTTCTTTTACGGCGATCTTTGATGCTTTGCATCAATGATTTTCTTGTAAATTATAGTAACATATACACAACTCTGTAACATCATAAAGTTGTGTCTATTTATATTGACTATTTGTTGCTCTTGTAATCTCACTGATATTATATAGTATGCCTTGTTGTATTCATTACTACTGTAAGATTTTCATACTCATGCTTTTTCGTGTATACATGAACTGAGCTTAGTAAAATAAACTTGTAAACTTGATATCGTGTGACACATACGGACCTACTTCACTGAGTCATTGTGCGCTGATATGGCTTCTGTTATTCTGGTCGTATGCGTTTGTTTGACACTAGTTGTTTCTGCGAATTTTGACCTTTTGTTCCAAATGTGTGATAAAACAACGCCAACAATAATTTTGATTGATCCTAATTACGACTTGAGCTCAGTAATTGCTGCTTGTGTTTTCATTTAGCACCAAGCAGACATATATTACTCAATTTTATATGGTGTATAAATTGTTAGATTTGCTATAGTTTGTTCCGTCTCTGACAAAATCATAGCTAACATTGCTATGTTTGGTGATAATATATTAGACGTCTTCACTATCACTGTGTAGACAACGAACGCATGATTGTTCCAGGAACTATGAATTGGTTGTATAAGTGCGATCTGAGAACTGACCGCATGGACAATTTACTCTACCGTAGACTGTTAGACAATCAGGCAGATATAGTATTTATGAATCTCGGGGGAAATGATATCACGACCAGCTCAACACCGAACGAAATTGTTCAAAGAATTTGTAATATGGTTGATGATTTGTACGATTCAGGGGTCAAAAACGTCTTCATTGCGGAAATTTTGACAAGAGGTGACTTTTCAAAGTGCCCAGGCTTAACAAAGCAATGGTTTGACAAACAACGCTTCAAAATTAATAAAAAACTGGACTACCACACAGACAAAGTGCATCTGAATAATACAAGTGGTATGAGGAAGTATCAATGCAAGATACAAAGTGTCCTGTGGGGCACAAAAAAATAGCCTGTCCTTTTCAGGACAACTCAACGGTCCTTTTCAGGGCCATACACATTTTCCAGAAAGAATTCTAGATAATTGTCGCACGTTTTGGTTAATATTGGAAATTAATCCTGTCTATTCTGTTCTGTTCTGTTCTGTTCTGTTCTGTTCTGTTCTGTTCTGTTCTGTTCTGTTCTGTTCTGTTCTGTTCTGTTCTGTTCTGTTCTGTTCTGTTCTGTTCTGTTCTGTTCTGTTCTGTTCTGTTCTGTTCTGTTCTGTTCTGTTCTGTTCTGTTCTGTTCTGTTCTGTTCTGTTCTGTTCTGTTCTGTTCTGTTCTGTTCTGTTCTGTTCTGTTCTGTTCTGTTCTGTTCTGTTCTGTTCTGTTCTGTTCTGTTCTGTTCTGTTCTGTTCTGTTCTGTTCTGTTCTGTTCTGTCAAAAATGGTAACATTTTACTTTTTATCTCACTTTATTACTTAATTTACCAATACCTAACTAAAAGTTTTAACTTATAACACTTTATAACACGCATTGTCTACAGGTGCTATATACACTTGAATACCCGCGAAAACTTCTTGTCGCTAAACCTTCTTGTCTAATTCGAATGTATAGAGGTGGATTTTTACGCTGTCATAAGAGGATAACGCCGTGACGTCACACGCACCGGCTATAGAAATGTAAACATTGCTGGTGGGCAGAAAGTCGATATCCGGTTACAGCGCCATATTGTTTATAACGCTAATTCGCTTTATCTAAATTGTTAATTCTTTAAGTTATGATTCAGTCTTTCATAGTTGTTGGTTGTACACACAAGCGGGGAAAGGGTTTATGAGAGCATGGCACAGAATTCCTAATGAGTAGAATTAAGATCGAAGGAAACAGTAGCTATCTGCCATTGACAGGAAAAACTGGACCCGTCGACTCATCAACCTATGTAATGTCCGTCCCCTTATGTATACTATTATTAAGTGTGAATAAAAGTCATTTTAGGAAATATTTATGTACATAGGCAACTTTTATTTTGTCCAGAAAGAAAGAAAAATCAACTTCATAATTATTTTATACTACTGCAACTAAAAATACAAAGATTTGTCATCTTTTTTATAAAATAAGGATATTGTGTCTATTATTATCATCCAAAAGATTTTATAATATATGTCAGAAGTTCATATAGTAAACATTATTTCTTAAAATTGACAATTACAGTCTTTAAAGCAAATACTTAAGTGTGGGGACGGACATTTCAAGATAGGGACAGATAATAATTTACACTATTAGGATAATACGATTATTTCCGAAATCTTCAATAAATCCTGCAACACATACTTCTACAAATTCCAGAAATTATACGTATACGATAACATGATAAAAATCAGAAACAGAGGCTGAAACAAGGCCAGTATTGGGTTGGACAACTTATATAATGTTATGCAATAAACAATAGTGTCCCCGGCGTGCACAATCTAGATATCAATCTTATTCAGCCCCCTTATCAGCATTTCACAGTGTCTGGCCCAGTGGGAGTCCAATATGCATCCAATCAGTTTTTTCTGTCACCATCAGACACATATATACAAATAAAGTTGAGAAGTGTCAATTATTTTTATATGCTGATGGACGGAAGTTTACCAATGGGTAACGTCGTATAAAAACATTCAACTGGCTCCGTTTATGTTATGTTTTTGATATCCCGGTGGCGAGTGTTAACAAACTCAACTCCACACGTTTATGTTTTAGACAGTTTTACTGTTTAAAGAACAGAACTGTAAACACAAATATCAGCATACAGCTGTCACAAATGTATGTGGGCGAATCTAAAAAACTTGCGATAAAAGCGATAATACCTGATGTATAAAGGCAAACAAACACATCCGATTGTTGTGCATATGTTACAGAACTTGTGCATTGTAACTTTAATCGTGAAATCACCAATGTTCGATTTGATATTCCCGCTTGACAAACTGTTTAACATGTGATTATGTGTATTTATTTATCTACCGCTATGTCTTAATATGTGTGTGTATGAATGACACTAAAATAAATGCTGAATATGTTTTAATGCTAAATGTAAAATTAAGATAAGGTAAATAGACGCACAATTAAACATATCACGTTGTTGTCTTTGTTAGATATGTGTACATGTTAACAATTACTATTGATGCATTTCACACATAACACATTATTTATGCACATACACATACAGAAAAGTCAAAGTCATATTAAAAAATTATTTTCGGAAAACTCGCACATTTCAACATTTTACATTGTTAGAAAGCTGGGTGCATTATCTTTCATTTGGTACCAACTTTATCCACATAAATTGATTAATACGAATTCTAATACCCACCGCCGTGTTTTTCGAACCTAAACGAATTGAAAATAATTTGTCGTAAAATGTGCTCATTTTCAAAGTCACATTCTGATGCAGAAAATTCACTGATTTTTATTTTTTATTTTTGGAAGCCTTTGATCTGGTATCGATTTGATGCACATATGTAAAAATGAGAATTGAAATACCTACAGCCGTGTTTTTCGAACCAAAACGGAAAAATTTTCAGAGTCTAATTTGAAAACCAAAACAACCTCTGATTTTCATTATTTTTATGTCGTGGGAAAGCTGGGAGCATTACCTTTCAAATGATGCCAAATTTATTATTGTATGTCAAATATTAAAGAAATTAATGGCTACCGCCGTGTCTTTCATTCCATATTAGTTGTATAGTACGGCGCCGCCGCCTTTTACCCTTTTGCCCACCAGCTAACTGCGCATGCGCGGAATCGGGTTGTTTTGTTTACAAACACGTTATCCCCTATAGGTACAGAAATTAATAATTTTGCAATATATTACTCGAAATAATCTATATAAACATATTTTCTTACATTTATATTCATAATTTATTCATGTTTTTTCTTGTCGCTTCTTGTCATTGGCCGTTTCTTGACACTGTCGATAATAGCCTAAAATTGCAAGATTTATGTTATATTAATTATTTTATTTTATAACCAAGAGGTTTAATATATATAAACATGTGTTAGTACTTTGATAATCACACTTGAGTTATAAAATGCAATACTGTTACACATTCGTATTCTTGTCGCTAGTCAACTTCTACGGTATAGAGTTGTTTTTTTACGCGGTGATAAAAACTTTGTATAGCAGCATACACGGTGCAGAAATTAATAATTTTGCTATATGTCACTCGAAATAATCTAAATAAACATATTTTCTTACATGAAAATAGATAAGTTAGAAAATGTAAAAAACATTTTTTGGTTACAAATGCAGATTTTGTCGCACCATGTAGATTGACTAAATAAGGTAACAAAATATTGAACAATATTGTCCTATTAGTGATTAAAGGGAGACAACTTGTATTCAGTATAAAATCATTCAATAACACTTTCCAACATTGGACATCGCTTCAGAGAAAACAGGTGTTGTACGGTCAAATGCAGTTTTAATAATTTGTTATCCAAAAACAAAAAAAATATTACAAGTTGCAAGTAAAATGGCTAGTTTACTGCGAATGTTGTAAAATTCAGCAAAATAAAAAATATTTTCATCGACAAGTATATCATTCCTTACCAAATTTGTTAAAAGTTTTTTAAATATATATTGAACATGTGTAATGCCGCTTTTATAATATCACAGTATGCTAAATTAATTATGTGATAATGTCAGTATAAAACATACTTATGGACAATATACAAGATGATAATAAGCAAATGCCATATGTAATGTAGAATAAACAAATTCTTTTTAAATCATTAATAGTTACCAGTATACTTTACAAAGTCAGTCCGACAGACGGACAGTCAATACAATAAAACTTTACAACATTGAATAATTGTAAACTAAAAAGCAGAATTCAGTTGCAGATGTATGTCCCTTCATGCATAGGTTTTTTTAATCAGTTACCAAATGAATCGTTAACTATTGTTCATTATACAATAAAACCTCAATAATAGTTTGACTTCCCCTATTTTTGATATACTAAGATATATTGCTTATGAATTACATACATAATACTATTATCAAACCGTATTAAGTTCACTATTGCTACTTGCATTATAGCGATGTTAAAGCAAATCAAATGTAATGTTAACATTATCGCAGCAATTTTAGACAGCAGAATTGTAGACGCTGTATGTTCAACTCGTTTAATATAAAAAGCCGTATTTTGGAATTAATATATTCGTCTGCTCAAAAATAAGAATGGATGTTTCCTCAGTTATGGTTTGAATGTAGGTATAAGTACCTATGATTGTGCTACACGTCCCAACAGTCTTTGAATATTTATGTATACCAAGTATGTTGAATCTCGACTAATATTAGGCTAACAAAAAGGTAAATACATTACAAAGCCTACGTATATGCTTATACGTGTATATGCTTCAACACCAAACAATAATGTCTGTCATTAAACTAACAACATGTCATTCTGCAAATGCAAATTGTAATAAAACGTATGAAATTACAGTATATCGTAAAATAAAAGAGAATAATAAATATAAGTAATGTTTAAAAACAAATACACACGGGAGATCTAAAATATTTTACAAGCAACAACTCAGTAATGTACGAAGGTATTATTGATATTCCAATGCCTTATACATAGATTGCTTTTACGCGTTTAAATAATTCATTACATGCACATATTAGGATTTGCAAACGCATTACGATTATTTTATGTTTCAGAGCTTTGACGCAGCTTCCATTAGTTAATGACTAATATATAATGTGTATAAATCATGTCGAGCCAGCCAATTGTAAAGAGATGTAGAGATTACGGTAATGTAATTCTACAACGTGCATATCTAGTATATCCATTGTTAAGGCTCATCATGGTGAACACAAGTAATTTGAAAATGCCTCATTAAATGAGAGTGTTATGGCCCGGACAAAATGTTTTAGGCCCGCTTTTAACGTTTGACCTTTGAATATGACTTTTGATGTACGGACATTAGTCTTGCGTCAGGCACTCCTTTTCGTCATAGTGAACAATTGTGCAAAATATTTGAAAATCCCCCAAGTAATGAAAGAGTAATGGCCCGGGCAAACCAAATCCAGACCGACGGACGTCCGCACGCACATACACCGAACCGCCATTGTGGCGACTATGTCTAGCTCATGCAAACTGGTTCGACAATGAAATATTCATAATGAAATCCAATGACATTGAAACTGAGTTTTACGGACGTAAGCATTGTTTGAATGCAATATATATGTTCTACATCCATATTTACATCGACCTAATATTGTTATGTTAATACATGATGAAATGTTTTGCAGGATTGCGTTATTTCATCAGAAAGAGTTTCTCTATAGGAGACATTTACAATATATCACATCATCCCAATGTATGGTTTACGTAAACATTGAAATTAATAACCACATACCTTCTTGACTCAGAATGAATAACCACATACCTTCTTGACTCAGAATGATGTGCATGGTTTTACGATAAACTGATATTTTATCACTTCCTGGGGACAGTAAAAGTCTCAGAACAGTGTACAGCTCATTTATCAGTGCATCGGTTTGTTGTGACATTCGCCAAGTACGTTGAACAGACGGATTGTCAATTCAAGACGGTAATCCAACTACCTAGTTGGGTTTACAATCCCGTCAACAATACTTGATATTGTTTAAAATCGCATCGACCGTTATACGATCAATTGTTTTCGTATCCTACTCCCTCCTTCTGCTAATTTTCTCCTCTGATTAATATACATGTATATGCTATATGCACCGGTCAATTGGCCTAACGACCACCGTCGGTACCCTTGAAACCTGATCCTATTATTGAGGTGTTTTCAATATTGAGGTTGAATAATGAACAAATTTGCGAAAATGTACTTGAAAATTGTGTTTTTAATTTTGATGAGGTGTACATATTTGACAAAAACCAAATGTTGAATAGGAATACACTGTATAAATCTCAACACGACTAACACTTTGAAGTTGAATAAATTTATTTCATAACTTTATGAAGTTACCTTATATTTTTTTTATTGCTTTTAATTAGGTTAAGAAAATAGTGATCTTTTCATTAGAATAAATAAGAATGTCCGATTTTTCGAAAAAAATAATAAATTTGGGACAGAAAGTCAGAGGCGTGAATCGGCGTATGTATGACGGTAGAGGCGTAAATCGGCGTATCTATGGAGTAAAGGTTTAAAACATATATTCAGATTCCACATTTGAATAATTTCTCAACAATTACAAATATCAAAAGGCATGTGCGACTTTATGTCCAGTAGACAAAAGTAAAAATGAATGAATAAATTTAAATGCACGTTGTAACAAAAATATGAAATCATGGCATTTTGATATAATTAACTGTTCATACAAAAATGTTGATGATTTCTATTATTAATAATAGTTTATATATTAGAAATTTGTAGCATAAATTTATCAAAAGAGCACAATTTGACTATATTTCTCCTTTTTTGATTATTTATTGATAAATACCTTTTAAGACTGATGAAAAATACTAATGAATTCACTCAAGTATATTTTCCCTCTGTAGCTTGTTTGCCTGTATACGCTGGTGATTACTTTACATGTATATTAATTAATAGAACAAATACCTAATTTTTGTGTGTGGAAATCAAAACTTTTTGATTGCATTTGCTGAAACTATTGATGAATATTATGTAAGTCAGTAACTAACTTTATACTTGTATATTTCTGCGAAATCAGAGCCAGAAATATCAAATTTGTGACAAATAATTTATACAATATTTATAAATGAAGACTTGTCCGATGTTATAAAACTTGAGATTGTTCTAAAATCGTGTTTTGTGTGTTTCCTTCGATTAATTATGTTGTTAGAATCAATCACACAGTAATTGCTATACAACATAATTAAGTAACCTGTAAAATTACTGAAACATTTAACAAAATATTTATTTGACAAAATACTGATAACTGATCTCAAGTTTAAATGTCGGGCCATGGTTATTGATGGATTGCAGATTCACATTTAAATTAAAGCAACAAATAAAAATGATTGGAAACATAATAGAGAAAATTAACACTAATATATATACATAAACTCTATGTATTGATGAAAAATGTTGGATTTAGATTTGAATGATTATTATACCAGGTTGTCTCCTGTGTTTGAGTAAGACATATTATCCTATCATGCCTGAGCATGTGCAATTAACTTAGATAAAATTGAGACAAGAAAGTTGACTCATTTCGATAGAAATGATCTTGCAAGATTTAATGTAAGTTTATACAAAACAATATCTTTGATTTGACCTTGATCATAAAAGTGATTGATTGATTTTTTGTCCTCTTGATATTGATATTGTTCAATCAAAATTAATGATTGCTTTTGTATCCTTTTAAGTATATATCTGGAAAATGTTATTTAGATGATGTATATTTTCTTGTAATTATAATTAAATCAATGTTCAAGTGTGGGTATTTTGATGGTTTCATTTATACATGTATTTGTATTCAAAATCAGGTTTTAATCACATATTCATTTTTATTACAGATATGGAATGAATCTCATCAAAATTGGTGCAAATTGTCATGAATGAGGGTTATATATTTGAATGTTAAATAACAAAAAGTGACTTATTAGATGTGAATGTGTTCCAACATGGACACAATACTTTTGTGTTAGAAAATAGACAATTTATGTACTTTTCATTTTGAAGTCTAATCAATAGTGAGTATATAGTGTTTGTTTGGTCCATAAAAGACCATGGTCCGTAGAAGTGACCGGATATGATTTGTTCCTTCTTGTTCTTATTTATTACCATCTTAACTATAATCACCCACTGACATCCATCACTGATCTATTCTCTAATTGCTCCATCACCTGTGGGTTTGAGTTCATCTTTTTGATAGATCAATACAACCTATTAATTGGTTGCTTCTTCATTCGATGAAGATTTTGTACTGACTACATGGCTTATTCTATGGTTGTAAGCACTAACCTACAGTTGATGACAGCAGTTAAACCTGATAGTCAGTTGCCAGTTACGGCTGCATGGATAGTCGAGTAGTTGTGGTCAAGTAGGGCATGACTTGAGTCCCCTGTTGTCAAAGGGGCTACCTAACTGTGAACTTCCACCACATCTAAAACAGGCTAGATAACTCTTACTTTAAAACAATGCCAATTGAAAGCAGGGGAGATTACTACAATTATCAATGACAACCAAGCAAGGTACAGTTATGTACCCTGTTTATAACATAGCCACCTTTTTAAATTAGAGTAATGTCCCTTAATTTCAAAATTGAGGCGAAGTAAGATGAGTGACGACCCCTGATATCAAAATGGCTGCCATGCTACATAGAGTTATGCCCCTGTACATAAAAAAATGGCCGCCATTTTGAAATAAGGGGAGGTTACTTTTGCTTGTGTATCCGCCATTTTGAAAGAAGGGACACTACCGTGGTTCAAAATGGCGACAATGCTACATAGAGTTATGCCCCTGGTTATAAAATGGCGGCCATATCAAATAGAGTAATGTCCCTTTATTTTGAAATGGAGGCAAATCAAGATGAGTGATGTACACAAACTGTTCCCACAATTTAACACACCAACAATCAATATTGTCTGCAATATAAACACAATAATATTTAGTGCCCATGTAAACAAAGAGCTGACAATGTTTTATTCCAATAGTTAACAATCTGTACATTTTTAGAGAAAAGTTCTTCAGAGTTTTTTGTTCTTATTAAAATTGTATTCAATCAAACAATGTGTACTAAAATTACTGTTAAAATAATTATGCTGATTTGTTGAGATGCAAGTCCAATATCTTCAAGGAAGACATAAAAATAACAGTAATAAATAGAATGTACATATAGTATATTTTATTCTAATTGACTGAAGCAAGATCAAAAATGAGTTTGAGCATGGAGACTGACCTCAGGATCTGTAACCTCAGATTCAGGACCCACTTCATTAAATACTTCATCTAAAACTCAATTATTCAACATATGTATACATAATATTTCTACTCAGAAATTTAATAGTTTGTCAAGAAAGTATGTACAGTGTATATGTTAAAAGTGGAACCATTATACATATTGGTCCCATGTCTAAATATATTAATAATAATGTTTCAATAATCTGTGAAATTGGTCCCTAAACACACAACATTGTACAATGTATTTATTTATGCCTGGGTCCAACGTTACCAATGTAGAACTGAGGTTGAAGACAAGTCTCAGAGAGCAGCCTTCCTATTGGTCAACTTTTAGAATTTCTTCAGAAACAACCAATCAGATGAGTGTATCCAGACACTGGTCTCTAAACCAATTAGAGATCTGTTCCCTCTCTACAACAACTCCCTCTCTACAACAAACACTCTGTCTGTCTCCATCAAATGTCGCTCAAGAGAGGAACCACTGTATAATGCATAAACTAGTATCAACTCCATATAGATGACTATCTATGACTATTGCTATTAAAAACAGAAATTTATGAGATATTTACTACATGTAGAACACATGAACTGGTAACAATTTTGTATTTTCTTGTCATTCTCTTTGTAGCCAAGAATTACACAGATAAATTGGTATTACATCCCATTGTAGCTCTGAACTCTTCAGCTAAATTTGTATTTTATCACTATTTCTGTTTAGTTTTGAACTGTTCGGCTGAGTTAACTGCTACATCAATTTCTTCATGTGACATTAGTTTAGTATGTAACAGTCCAAAAAGAAGTTCTTCTCTGGCATTGCCAGCAAACTGGTTACATAGAAACAATGGTAGCCCTCTAAGATTATCTCCCATTGTAAATAATGGTGGTCGTACACAACCCAGTACCTGCAAATAGAAAGGAAGTTAAGCAGTAAGCATAAACTGACAATTTAACAACAATAAACTACAGTCAGGCAATAACAATCAATATTTTCTTCATTATCCCTACAAACCATAATTGCAAATGCTTTTCAACTAGTTTATCAATTGTGGTTTTTACAGTTGATATAAAAAGATCAAAGTATGTTTAGCTTCCAGTCTTTTTCACTTACAAAATATCAACCAAAAATCAAAAAATATGTATAATCAAATCATACGACCTGTTTTCAATATCATTTACATGTATATAGAATTCACAATCTTCACTAAATCATAATACACATTGTGGTACTGGGCCAAAATTGTGAATCCAATCACTGTGATTGATCTGTTTTAAAAATGCCTCCGCATATCTCGCCATGATGTACAGTAAAACCTCAATAATAAGACCACCCTTGGGACTGTTGAGAACTGGTCTTTTTATTGAGGTGGTTCTACTATTGAGGTTGAATGAAGAGAAAAAAGTAAAAATGGACTTGAAAATTGTGTTCGTAATTTTGAGGTGGTCTTTTTAGTGAGATGGTCTTTAAGTAAGGTTTTACTGTACATATCTAGTATTTCTAATTACACAAATACAGTTGCACCATTATGGAACTGTTGTGGAATCAAAGCGCTGTGTGGAGCATACATTAAGGTATAGCATACAAATGATACAATTCAATGTATACTGTAGCTGTCTTCAACACTGACATAAATCAACACTTCAAAGAACTAGCAATTACATGCAAAGTGTATTTACATACCAATTCAATTCACTTGAAGTGCATGAAGAAATGTGATGATAAAAGACATAAATCAGGTAACAAATGTCTTCGCTACACACAGTGTAAAACATATCTATCACTACTTCAATACAGAATGTAACAAACAGTAACAGCCTTACACACACTTTTAGCTAAATTAATTAACATGTTTTTCAACCAACTACTATAGGGTTTGAGTAGTAAAAAAACTTAAGCGCAATGTCATTTTACTTGAACATGTATTTTGAATCAGCACTACAAGGCAGCTGGATGAAAACCAATCAATCAATTTCAGCATCACCTCCTTGAAATGAATTTGTCGAACGAAATGGAGATCAACTCTACAATATTGCATGGTAATTCATGTTGTATAGCTGCTGGGTGCGTGGTTGATGCATAATCCAATGATTTGAGTGGGTAAGAGCTGAACAGTTATGAAGGACTGTATCCCAGTCAAATAAAAAATAAGGAATTTTAAATACATGTACACGTATATAAATAATGCAATAGATAACCTGTAGGATTGCAGACCTTGGACAATAATGATGTAATTAGGAGTTGAATAATATTATGATGATATTATAGCTAATCTTAGGGGACTATTTTTAACCCTATAGCAGTCTTCACAATAACCCACTTGACTGAAGCCCGGGATAAGTAAAATTACTGTGGGACATGTAAAAAATCCATTTCGTCTGCCCGAACGGGCAAGTCGTGTTCTTAGTCCGTTCTGACTAGCTTTTATCCAAGCTGTCACAATAATTGATGACGTAGTACGCACACTTTGTTTTTTTGTCAATTATGTTTGTGTAACAGCACTTTTTCATCAACTATCCTTACCAGCCTTAGTTTCTGATTTAACAAATCAAAACAACCATCAAAACATCATGTTTCTTCATTGATTTGACGGTGTTGTTAATTTCATTCGGGCAAGTGGAAATTGCAAGCTACACCTGCCCGAATGGGCAAGTCCTTCAACAAAAATATTGTGAAGACTGCTATAGGAACTTCCATGAACATGAATGTATGGATTATACACACCTCAATTCCATACTCAGGAGCATGAACATATTTTTCTTCTATGGATTTGAATTCATTTAAAGTCAATTCCTTTATGAAAAAATGTAAAATCAATCTTTTCTCCTCGTGCAAGAAAGACACAGCATGATTTTCATCGGAGAAACTATACTTGTCCAGGTCAAGACCTATTTCTTCTTGCATTTCTCTATTAAGCCCAAACACCGGGTCTTCTCCCGGATCAACAAGTCCACCAGGAAACCCCAGGATCCCATCAAAACGCATCTGCATCTGTATATAGAGAGATTAGAGCTGCATTTATATTTTTATAAAGAAGAAAATCACAACTTTAAATATAACAGCAATTTGCACTAAGAAATAACTTTTGTTGCTAAAATCATGACAGAATGATGTTGAATAATAATTACACAGGGGAAAGTGGGAAATTTTTACCATCTATTTCCCGAAAACTGACATCAATGCTTTTTTACCTGGCTTGAATGTCATATCATAATTAAAAAAAGTTGAGGTTTATATAAAAAATAAGGAGTTGACGGGGCCAATAACCAAGTATTGAATTCATTATGGCCTTAAAATTATTAATAAGATGTGATCACCAGAATAGCAGCTCGATTCGCATAAAGGTCCCATAATACTCGGTTGTCATGTGCAAACAGCATTCCATGTGAAGCATGCATATAATCTCTGTAATCTGTTTTTGATGTTTGGTAACTTAGAACTTTATAATCATGTTTGGTGTCACCATGGCGACCGTAATGTTCACTATGTTCTAACATGCCCCAATCCCCTACAGTAGAACTGCCATCATTTGAATTTCCAGTAGCTCCAGACATGATCAAATGGTATTTATTCACTTTATTCACCTAAAAATAAAAAAAAGCATGGAAACGTAATGGGACAATTATATTTTGCAATGTAATATCAACGATTCATATGCATCAATATCTTTTAGAGACATTCCTATCACATAATTACCAACATGATATGAACAACTTATGAACAAGAAACATTGTGCACAGGTGTACTTAACCATTGCTTTTTAAGAACATAGCACAAGTCATTTATCCTAGCATTGTGCAACTTAAGAATTATAAGTCCTATAAATACGACCCTATATAAGTTATTTCACATTTTTGACGTCTTCCAGTTACATGCAAAGTGAAATTAATTGTAAAATAACAGCATACTGAATGTTTATCACTTTTTATGGTTAAAATGTGCATGTAAACGTCTAATATTTTTGATTATAGAAAGAGATGTCGAACGATATTCGATATGGGTTCATTAACACAACTTTATCAAAAAATACTCCAAACAGTCATTTTAACAAAATTTATGAGTTAACTCAACACAACTGTATCCGGAAAAACGAAATTTGCATACTTTACTAAACTTAGACTTTACGTGGCTTTCAGTAGAGTGTAATGCAGAATCACTGCCAAAAATGAGATGTGACAGCGAACATGATAATCGGTAAACTTTCATGTAGTGTAGAGACATTCTTTCCATATATTATGAGTGAAATAACATTATGTATCGTGTACCTGTGCTCCAAATTAAACTTATGACAGAAGCTGGGGCAACCAAAAGGGGAGAGAACCGTTGTGGTGAGATGGTTTTAAAAGACATTTTCCGGAACGATACTCTTCAATTTTAGAGAACATAAACGTGTACAACATGGCGGCGCCCGGTTCAGTATTTGGGATCTTTTTCCTTTTTACATTTTTCTTAACTATTTGTCAAGTGTCATCTACTGAAAGTGAATCTAGTACTTGCACTAAAGATGATACAAACGGAAAGGAAAGTTCTTGTGGTTGTTCTACGAACCGACAACACTCAGAAACCAAAAGATCGTCTGAAACGGATAGGGATGAAACGCTCAAGTACACAAAAACTCCTAATCAGATAGAAAGTCCATATGTGAGGACCAATGAGATGGTTCTCATTCCTGAAGGCAGCTATTTAATGGGAACAAATAAGCCTGTGTTTATTGCGGACGGAGAAGGACCAGCAAGAAAAGTTACCTTGCGTAAATTCTACCTTGATAAATATGAAGTTAGCAATTCTGAGTTTGAATTATTTGTGAATGCATCAAGTTATAAAACTGAGGTAAAGCCATTGTTCTATATTCTATCTTGTCAATCTATGAATTGTGATGTCATCATAGTAGAAATAAATTATCAGACTATCACTAGCGGATTCATGGGGCGGGGGGAGGGGGGGGTGGGCGCACCCACCCAGTGTGCGCCCCCCTAAAATTACCAAACCTTACATGTATGTCTGAATATGAATATGGAAGTATACAGATATCCTTAATTAT
Source organism: Mactromeris polynyma (assembly GCA_032209605.1). Lineage (NCBI taxonomy): Eukaryota > Metazoa > Mollusca > Bivalvia > Venerida > Mactridae > Mactromeris > Mactromeris polynyma. The sequence goes on from JASFXZ010000055.1 coordinate 202,900, forward strand.
AAGATTTTCAAATAAGCGATTCTGATTTATTGTAGCATTATTTTCTATCATGATGATGTTTATAAACACTAAAACAGTCATTGCCATTTTATAAGGCTTGAGCACCCAAAAAAGTTACGCCCCCCTAAGAGTAAGACTAAATCCTGGAACCGCCCCTGAAGTTGCTATAAAATTAGAAGCTATATACACCTGAATATATGGTTTGTTTGCAGTAAGTTGTTTGTTTTCCTTCAGTCTTGGTTACAGAAATCCTGTAAGGAATGATTGCAATTGCTGACCTACCACCTTGATCTTACTTCCCGTTATGTTTTAGCATATTTACAAGCTCTTGTTAAAATATATTTGTTTGTTGCAGACGATGTCATAGTTTTGTTGTTAGATTTTGTCACATAATGTCATTGCACTTTATTATTCAGTATATAAAATTATGTCATTTCATTTATTTTTATTCATTAAAATGAACATGTATCATACCCAAATAAGTAACCTTACTCACATTAGTCTCTTGTAATCCTGACTGATGTTGCAATCAAAGTTTAATTATGAAATTAACGACTATCAAAAATAAATACTCAAACATTAAAGATCATCGCCAATTGTTAATTTCGCCGACATTTCAATTTGGTTTGAAACTTACTTTTTGCCACCAGTGACCGGCACTTTCGTGTTTTGCATTATAACATCCACAGTAAGATGTGAATTCAATTATGATACATGAATTCAAATTGCAAAGTTTGTAAAGGTGTTAAAAGTGATTTACCATCTTTTGAATTAGGTTGTTCTGTATTCAGGAGTCATTTTACATTGCATTATGTTGCAACGATTCTGGAAATCTGTTCAGTTTCTGCAAAATACTTAAAGAGGGGTTCCAGTAACTGTTGGCAGATATTTAATTGAAAAAAAGAACGAAATTCAGGACCAAGATAATTGTATGATTTGAAAGAGTTTCAGTTATATAAGGGTTCCAGTTTTAAGGGGTTCCGCTATATGTACATTGTGCATATACATGTATCACTCTTTCTCAGTAAACATTTGTAAATGATGTCTATTTAATTATAGTGATCCACTATTTCCTTCTACAGGAACTATCTTGTATATCTTGTCATAAAATTTAACCATCAATATAAAATAAAATGATATGTACAATATGATGAAAATACCAGCATGTTATATTCTTTGACTCAATTTATCTATTCACTGCAGGCAGAGTCATTTGGAAATTCTTTTGTGATGGAGAAATACGTTGATGAGAAAAATTTGGAGAAAATTACGCAAGCAGTATGTATGAATAACTTTTTTAAATATGTATTCAATGCAAAGTTTCAGATGATCAGTGCTAATCAAGTATTCATCATAGTGAAGAAAATTTTTGGAAAATTATTGTTTTTTTTTATCGTCCATCTTTCATTAAAGTCATCCTTTGATAAATCATTCATTGTCAGCGGTATTCTTACTAACTCTCAGAAATTGGCCCTTGGTCAGTTTTTGTGGCTCCTCAGTGCAGAAAGTTTTGTGTGATTTTTTCCATTCTTAATAGGTCTATATAGGGTATTGCAAACCATCAATTCATCGCAAAATGCCTAATTTATTATTTTTTTCAAAATATATAATACTGAAATATTCTGGTAAAAGATAGAATAATGTTTGTATTCCATCAAATGTGTCATGTAGTCATTTGAGGTTACTTGTAAGTCAACTACAATTGTGTGACAATGTTTTTATGTAGGTTGCAGCAGCACCGTGGTGGGTACCAGTAGATGGCTCAGACTGGAGACATCCTGAAGGACCAGGGTCGGATATTAAGGAAAGGTGAGAATAAAAAAACTGATTACGTATAAACGAAGATCAGTGGGTTATTTTAGCAGTTTACTAGCTTGTTTATAGACTAAAGTATAAAATATGTATTTTCCAAGTGGTTCTTTGTCTTCACACACTCCATTGATTTTTGAGAATAAATCGGTGAATATAGGTTTTTTCTGGTATTCAATGGTGTGCAGTCTGGTTGTATGTCGACAATGTATATGTTAAAGTAATGTAAATTTATTCCAAAATATGAAATAAATAAGAATGAATGAAGAAGTCGAGAAGGACATGCTACGTACAAAGTGCACGGTCGCCTCTATAGCACAAGTAGACATAAACAAGTACAAATGTACATACAATTTTGTTGGGATACAATTCTTGTTAATATGGAGATAGACTAGTTTTACTTTCATCTATTCATATGATGGAATCACTGTAATTTTTCATGCATAATTTCCTATTTTAATTTTCTAGAAAAAATCATAATATTATGCAGAATTAAATACAGTTTTAATATGAACAAGTAAAATATTTTGTGCTTGCATCTTCAGAATGGATCACCCTGTCTTGCATACATCATGGAATGATGCTGTAGAATATTGTAAATGGGCCGGAAAACGATTACCAACAGAAGCAGAGTGGGAGTATGCTTGCAGAGGTGGCCTGGAAGGAAGGTATTTGTATAACTGAATATTATAATGGGAGGCTGCTTTGTAAAACTAGTTATACATGGGTATACTGGACCACCCATCATTTACACATCAATCCCTTACTTAACATTAACAATTTGTTTAAATGCTCACTGAATTTATGTGTTTTTGTAACACACACCGTTGATGACATTCATTTACCACATCCTTGTATTTGTCTATATTTCCACTGCTGTTAACTATACCAAGATTGTTGAATTTATGTAAAGGTATTTATTATTTTATCATTTTAAGATACATGCATTGATATGAGTATTCTGTTAGTGAAATAAGATATTGGATCTTTATGAATGATTGCCCCTTCTGTATTCAATATCCATTGTGATCACAATTACAATAACTTCCTGGTCACATAATTATGTTTTAGTCGTTACAGGAAATAAATGATTATTAATTTTCCTTGCTTATAAATAATATTACTCTTGCATGATAATAGTCTTATAGAAAACTTTTCATTTGTATGTTCATTATTTCCACTTTCATTCATTTGTTCTTGCTTCAATCATTTATTTGTTCTTTTTCAATGCAGGGTATCTAAAACACAAACATTTCATACACAGTACAATATATAGATTCTTATGTTCAAAAATAGTTAATTAAGTGTTAAATTGATTATTCATATTGTGTAATTGATTTTTCAGATTGTATGCTTGGGGAAATGCAGAAAATCCAAAAGGCAAACATTGGATGAATATATGGCACGGTGACTTTCCAAAGGAAGAAACATCTGACGATGGGTTTTTCGGCACTGCCCCTGTTTGTATTTTAAGAGTTTCATGAACTTGTATTCTATAAGTCCAGTGTCTTACTGTAAACTTTAAGTCCAGTGTCTTACTGTAAACTATAAGTCCAGTGTCTTACTGTAAACTATAAGTCCAGTGTCTTACTGTAAACTATAAGTCCAGTGTCTTACTGTAAACTATAAGTCCAGTGTCTTACTGTAAACTATAAGTCCAGTGTCTTACTGTAAACTATAAGTCCAGTGTCTTACTGTAAACTATAAGTCCAGTGTCTTACTGTAAACTATAAGTCCAGTGTCTTACACTTTTAATCTAATCCCCATATTCAGAGTTACTTCTCCACTCTTAATTTTTGTTCTGAGGTTAATTTTTTGAAGAATTTACAGGAAAATGATCTTTCACATTACAATGGTTATTTTTTACCATGATGGTCTCAATTTGCGGATGACAATGCTATGTCCATCATTCTAATACCTGTTATTGAAGATAATCATTTGAGTGAAACATTATTACGATAATATAATTCTATATTTTAATGGTATTTCTAGGTAACAGAGTTTCCAGAACAGAATAAGTATGGATTGAAGAATATCATTGGCAATGTATGGGAGTGGACACAGGACTGGTGGGAAGTAGAACATAGCAAAGATTCTAAAACAAATCCAGTTAGTCTTTTTCATTGTTTGATACTAAGGACTGTATTACAATTTTCTTTACAGTGTCATTTGTGCACATTAATACATAGACACATATTGCTATACATGCACTTACAATACAATACCTATGACGTATATTGTCATTCAATACAATTTCCAATACAGTGGTCTCCCTGTACAAAGTACAGAGACCTCTGCCAACACAAACAATTTAACAATATTCTGTTATTTAGGGCTTTTTATCCTTTGATTATGCCCCTACCATTTGAAGAGTGGTGAAGGTGCATAAAGTGTTATCCATGTCTGTCTGTCCATGCATCCATATGTGTGAAAAAATTGGTTTCCGGTCAATAATTCATGAAAGGATGGATGGATTCAATTCATATTGGGCACACAAGCACAGGATAATAAAATATTATTTGGTTTTTATGACCCTTTTTTTACTTAAAAAATGGTTTATGATTAATTACCCTTGAAAAGCTCATAGCAGGGGCATCTGTGTGCTATGAACACATCTAGTTTATTTATTAGATACTGATAATGTTCTGGTTATATTACAGAGAAATAAGGTAAATGTAGGTAGTTACATGAAAAAAGAATTTACTCAGCAAATACATGTAATTAGATGTGACAGTCAAATTTTTCAAATATCCTTCTACATATGACATTCGCCAAGGCAGTGATTATTGTGTTGCTAAGGGAGATAAGAGCTGTGAGGAGCTGCATTCAATATACAGTACACCTCAATAATAAGACGGTTATACCACCTGAGTGGTTCTGAAGAAAAAAAGTTGTGAGCTATTCTGATTATCACATTAAAAGATAGAAGTGAAATTGAAAACTTGTTTTGTAAATTAAACTTTAAGTTATGTGTGTGTTTTAGAATTTGTCAATGTTCATTGTTTATTTATTCACAGACTGGACCATCTACAGGCACAGATAAAGTGAAGAAAGGAGGTTCATTTATGTGCCATAAGGTTTGTCTTGTACTGAATAATACCTTATATTTTATTTCTGTGACAGGGACATAACCTGCAATAAATAAAAAGACATTTAACTTATAACTTTCATCAAATAAACTTTGCTGTAACTGAAAAACACTAAGGCATAAACGATCGAAGATGATAGTTTCTAAAATGTAAGCATGCATAAACACATGTTGACACCTATCTTAATCAAAATGGTAAATTAGAAAATCCCTCTCCTATATTTTAGAATTCCTACTTTCATTTTGATATCTAAAAGTGGCTACTTTCTATTTAGAAACATGTAAATACAGAAAGTACTTCTGTACAACCATATAGCCATCTGAGAAGAGAAAAGGGTCATGCTTCTTTATGCCTGGAAATTGTTGTTTAAATTGAATGACTCCCAAGTTATAATGCCTCCAGATGCCAAGTATTTAATGTTTGAATAGAAATTTAAGAATCAAAGACATGGCAATGAATTATTTTCATATATTTTAGGACATGGCAAATTGCTCTTCTTTATCATGCCTGCCCTGTCTATTATGAATCCCAACTTCTGTATTTAATAAAGTGTGGTAAAAGGTCTTATGTCAGAGGCAAAAATATCAATTTCCAGCAAATTATCACTGTACAATGTGGATAATAAAAAGTGGAGAATCGTCATCTAGCATTTACATTGTATTTGTTGTTTAGACTTACTTAACATCAACTGTGACACAAGATTACTGCTTGTACAAATCACTCTAGATGGCTGATTTATGGGTTACTAGCTAGTACTTGTGTCTAATTCAGGGATTGTAGTGCACAGTTCAACCTCGCCCATGTGAGTCAGAAGCCTTACCTCTTGACCACTATGTCAGTGACTTTGAAAAGCTCTTAAATATGTTCTATTGTATGATTTATAAAAAAATCAGAATTCATTTATTTATTCAATCTTGAGTACCTTTTGTATACCAGGTTCTAGCTGAAGTTTGTTCAGGTTGAGTTAATGCTTGCACCAGTTACATGTAAATATATATTGTTCTTATATTTTCAGTCCTATTGCTATAGATACAGATGTGAAGCAAGAAGTCAGAACACACAGGACAGTTCAGCTCATAATCTTGGATTTCGATGTGCTAGCAATGATTTACCAGAATATTTGAAGACCTAGTTGTGATAGAGACTTACTATATTTTTGCAATGTGTTCTTTTGCTTCGTAAATCTCTGGAGTTGATGTTGAGCATAATAACATTTTTTAACTCTATTGTTCAAAATATGTCATCTTTATCAACGAAACTATACCTATAATACATTATTGATGCATATAGATGATGCTCTTGCTTTGTGAGAAGTTGTTGTCTAGAAAAATAAGTATTGTTTCAGAATTGTCCATTTTTTCTGGTAAATCCTGGCTGCTTGGCAAAGTCAGCTGTTTATCCTTATTGACTGTGATATTTACACAAAGAAGTGTTACATTTAAAATGTTGCTTTAATTATCATAGCTATTGCTCTGTGTCATATTGATGTTATGTTATAAATCCAAGGTGAAAGCAAAGCATATTTTTTACTTTGCTGCTGATAGACTGGTCACTCCCACCACTTGAAATGATACACCAGTGGAGTTTAACAAATAGAGGATTTTGCGTTAATGCATGTAAGATACTGAGTTTGTTAAACAAGGTTTTCTAAAAACAACAAGTATGATTGCTTGGTGAGTTCATATCATGTTTTGAATAGGAGTGTAATGCAGCCAGTCATTTGTGAATGTAGTATTTTATTTATATCAAGAATTATAAAAACACATTTGTAGAAATTAACTTGTTTGCCCCTAAAACCAGTGGTCATTGCTGTAAGGCAATAGTAATGTTACCTCATTGGTAGTTTCATTGAATTATTGAAAACATTGCATAGGTTTTATTATATGACTGCCTTGTCATTTATTATATAGATATGTCAAACAACCTGTAAGTCTACTGGAAGTCGGGAGTCTTCATATGAGTTTATACTTTAGTCAGGCATGGATAATTTCACTTACTAATATATTCTTACTAGATGCCAATACAATAAATCTGTTTGTGAACTGCGTTCATTATTGCATTTGTCCTTCATACAAACTGCATGTTAGACTAAGTCGACAGCTGCTCATGAAGAAACAAGTAAGTGCTGTCTGGATATCCAGGAATACTAGTTAGGTTACTGGACATTATTTCATGATAAAAAAGCTTTAACCCAAATGTAATGAAGAAATAAAAATGCCATCCTTTTCATTTTTGAAAATGATGATTGTGTCTGCTTTTTGCCTCCTGCCCTTAAGGGGAGGGAATGTACTGCTTTTGGCTAAGAAATATCTAGTTCATTATGAGAATAGACCAGTCAATTGTGCTGTTTTATAGATGCAAGGGTTAAAGTATGACGAGCCTGTCTTTTTCTCTAGTTATGTGTGAATATACTCATTTTTTTAACTTTTCTAGATTGTCTGACATTATGTAAGGGACCAGTATTTTAATTGCTTATTATCATATTTATCATGACAGGACTATGTTATCCTTATTTTGTTATCCATACACTTTTTGTATACTTGCATTTCAAATTGTGTTAGGGGAAATCATGTTACTATTTTATACTAGGTTTATGTTTGATAGTTACACATTTTAATATTTATGTTTGATGATAACTTAGTTATGTATGCATTTGTTTTTGTTGGAATGTTATATGTATGTTCTGTAGGGATTTTTGTATGGTGTGGTGTAGTAGATTATATTAAGCCTCTATATGTTGAAAGAATATATGGAATAAAAGTGTGGCAGATTTTCTTAAGTATGAAACTGAGACTGGTCTCCAAACTCAGTTTACAACCTCTGACAGGGGCCTCAGTGGTCATGCCTGCAAATGGTTTGACCCTCTATTGCAGGTTTGAATCCCACCAGGGATACAGATGCGGGCAGTTGGTGGTTCTACCCAGGTGCCCCCTATAGTCTTCCTCTTCTTTGGAATAGTCACTACATGATCCTCTGTTTATGTGACTTGAAGCCCCAATACAAAAATAACGTCGGAACTATCGGAGATGTGAAAGTGATTCATTTATTTAAGCATCAATGTCTTTATTACTATCTGCCTTAACAAGTTGTATCACAGTTTGAGTGAGATTTATTATCTGGTATTTTTGTAATGATTTATGTATTGGGTTGTCATTTCAATAAAGTGTTAAAACCGAAGTTTGTGTTGGTGGTATATTTATGAAAGTGAATATCTTACAATGACTGTAATAATTATCATGTGAACTACAGGATTATATCAGAATTAAAAGTATATGTGTGTTTGTGTAAATGACATTATTGATTAACATACGTACATATTACATTCTCAGTGCTGTTTTCTAAGATTTCTAACATTATTGTAGAAAATAAAACAACATCATCCACTAACTCTGTTCGACATCGACCTACCTGGCTGGAACAATGAAGTGTGGAGTAAACGTTATTTTGTGTACCTACATCTGTCTTGACAAAAATGAAGGAGGTTAACTACAATACATAAAATACAAACTAGTGATTTACAACACCAACAAAATCAGCGAGGTTTTTGGGAAGATTTATTATGAAATTGAATTCAAACCCATATATAAATGTACGTATGAAAGAATGGACCATTGGCGTGCTTTATACGTCGCAAAGTTCAGACTGGGACCGTATATATATATAATGTGTTCCAGGTTCAGGCGACATTGTACATATGGAATGTTTTGGTCTATCGCAAATCTATCCTCTATGCCGATAAAAACAGATCCAGCTTCAGTATGGCTTCGTGTTAAGAGGAGTACGGAAATACGGACAAGTCAATCGATGAAAGCTGAGCAAGCCTAACTGCTGCGTCATTGATAATGCAACCTAATTAATTTCGCTTTTAACCCTCGAAATATAATGTTTACTGTTTTCAAAATTCAACGCTTGGTTAGAACATGCCTCATGAAAGGACAGTAAGTGAATGATATTTAGCACAAGCCATGACCGCGCAATGTTCAGTGTTTTAATTTGTACAGTCTGTCATACGAGGTTTGTATCTTCCTCAGTCAGAAAATGAATGTTAAACAAATTATAGTATATTACCTTATATGACTCGCGCTATTTTTAGTTATTACGTCCGTGATATTTATAACGGACGTAATAACTAAAAATAGCGCGAGTCGTTCTCACAGCCATCCACTGCGCATGTCAAGAGGGTAAAAATAGCACGAGCTGTCGTCTGCTCTGCGCATGTCGGCTAGTTGTTATAGAGCAAGATGAAACATGTCGTTTTGAACATTGACTCTCGACAAACCGAGGGTATTTAAACAGAACGGTGGGTGTAGGGTAACAGTAAACGTGCCGATATTGATAATACAATATATTTGTGAATATTATATATTGGACAAATTAAAGTTAAGAAATCTTGACGATCTCATCAGTACATATATCAGGTATGTTTAATACCTTACACATTAAAAAATATGCTATATATTACCTCAATAGTTGTGCAAAAATACTTATTTTTAACGCGTGTGTTATTATTGACGATAACAAGCTTACGCAAATGAATAAACAGTGATTATTTTGCAACTAGAAAACTTCAACTAAATTGATACATGTTATCACTGACATATTAACCATTTATATGTCCGTGATGTTATGATCATAGATTTATCTATCTTTATCTTGATGTACGTAAACAGATACCTAAAAAAAACCGCTGACGGGTGTATTTTTCATGACGATAATTCATGCCTAAACTTGTCAAACTTATGTTGATCAATACAACATTTTGAAAGACAAATTTTATTTCTTTCAATTTATGTTTACATTTCAGAATGTCAGGAACTAAGCGAACGCACTCGTTCGCATTTCCCGAGGAGAAAAAATCGAAACTTGCAAAACGCAAGAGCAGCGTCAGGGTATGTTGAAACGTTTATTCAAGACCGTTAAAACTAACAAGTCATTACAAAATACATTAACGGTAGGAAAGTCTTACAATTCATAATGATAGTGTATTAACCGAAGATCGATAAAAATGTGATTGAAAAAAAGAAGTTTTATAAATTCTGCTATAGTAAAGTAAGATTTCTATACATAGTATTTCTGAGGCCCAGAAAACGAATGTTTGCTTTTGTCACTTAAGTTTAAATTCTAACAGTTCCTATTTTATTCTCCTCTTTGATATAACTGTACGGACATAAATTGACTGAATTTGTGTAAATAATAGTAAATTAGATATCGCTATAAACGTTGACAAAGTTATTGATTGGCCTTATACTCTTTATATACAAGTATTAAACACATTGGTGCAGACAATATTCACTTTTAATGTCAGATTACACTTACTACACTTGAAAGCTAAATCGGCGGTTGAGAAAAAACACAAAGAAAACTGAAATGACATTTTAATTATTTATTAATTTTGCATATTTAGTTCTCACTGATCTTCGTATGTAATTATCCCCAACCTTTCTGCAAAACTTTTGTTAAAGTAAATTCCCTTGTTGAAAACAATATTAGGATATTTTTGATAATGCAATTGTTTCCCCTTACACCGACTAACAATTTGATGCACATAAAATTATTATGAATTACATAATGAAGTGGCAGTATCAACGTAATAATCAGACAGGGGTTACTAAGACATCTTATCTAGAGTGAAGATGATAAACGGTTCATATTATGTATTTCAGGTTTCTGCATCTGCACCTCTTGATGCAGGTTCTCCAACACCCCCCGCTCTTCGACGTGCCTCTACATTATCAGTGGAGGACGAAGCAATGCCATCTAGCATGCCCACCTTAAAGTCCAAGAGGTCGTCAACAAAACCATCATCGCTGACAAAAAAGTCAAGCAGTTTTGTCGAGGAGGGTGTTCTAGTAACAAGGTTATCTGGTCTCCGATCTGGATCTGTTGTAGGTGAAACATCTGCATTAACTTCCGGTACGAAAAGTGCTTCATTGACAAAATCGAAGTCGTCTTTGAGTAAATCCGAATCAATTCGCGTGACTGCAGTAGATGAGACAGAACTGACTTCTGCAGTCAGTGGTCTTAAATCACATTTGTCGAAAGAGGGTTCCAAGCTATCGAAAACGTCTTCTGTTGTATCAGTTTCTTCATTGTCTGCTTTGGAGAAACTGTCGTCTGTGAAATCATCTAAAGGAAAAGATTCACTTGCCGACAACAATGTAGAAGATATGGACACTGATGAACCTTCAACGTCAGGCGATCGCGCCGACACTGTACCATTGCCACCTGGTGGGCTTATGGAAGTTGCTGTCTCATTTGACACAACAGGGTCGATGTATGGCTATTTAGAAGAAGTTAGAGCTAAAGTACAGGACCTCGTACAAAGACTTCAAGCCGACATTCCAGGTTTGTTAAGCACCCTTTGTAATATGATTATTATTATTTGATAAAAGATTGATAAATAAACAGAAGTATTCTGATTCAAAAGTGTACGTTTCTATAATATATGAGTTATTTAATATAATACATGTAGCTTCAACGCTTCACTACTGCATATATAAAACAATATACATGTATATCTACATTGTCAAGTTTGGTATATACGAATGTTGTAGGCTTATGACTATTGGATATATCTATTTTACAGGCATTAGGATAGCTGTGATTGCACATGGCGATTATTGTGACGAGCAAAATTACATTGTTAAATGGGTGGATTTCGGTGCTACCGTTCCAGAGATATGTGACTTTGTGAAAACTGTTTCAAGAACTGGTGGTGGAGACGGTCCAGAGTGTTACGAACTAGTTCTTCAGAGAACACGCGAGGTGTTGTCATGGACACCCGGTAGTCAACGTATACTGATAATGATTGGCGACGATGAACCACATCCTGTTGGGTATACATACAATGGGAAAACATATAATATTGACTGGAGGGAGGAATGCGCCGCTCTAAGAGACATGGTGAGTACATTGTTTTGCTCGTTTCCTTCTTTGATGACTGTTATCGAATTTCAATTTATACTGCTCGCATAGCTTGGCTCAGTTGCTTGTGGAGGAGCAAGCTGATACTTGTTGCTACCCACAGGAGCACTGGTTAGTATATGTAACTGAAATACTGTTGAGAAACGGAGTAAAATCCAAAACAAGCAAACAAACCTATATTTCGGCATGCGTTTGATTTCATAAATGAGAACGTTCAATATCAATGCAATTAGTTCGTGATTATCTGATTAAAATTTCAAGGTCTTCTATATCTATCTTTAAATATTTACTATTTTATATTCTAGAATGTGAAAATATATGGTGTCCAGGCTGGGTCAAGGGCAGATTTCTTCTACAAGGAGATAGCAAGTGTCACTGGTGGGTGCAGACTTAGTTTGCAGAAGCTCAGCAGCATATTTGACATTCTTATGATGATTTGCTACAGGGAGGCCAACCCAGACATGCTCGAGGTAAGAACATGCATTCTATCGATATATATGACTAAGATAATAAAAACAAATTCTTCTGATATTAATTTTCTCTTATTTCAAAATGAGCATTGCGGTCAAGTAGGTCACTTTTCACATTTAGAGATACATGTACATGTATTCTGTCAGTATAATTTAGTTTTATGAACAAGTATCTATTTTCCGATATTTTCAGATATATCAGCAAGAAATATTGGATCGTGAAGGTCGTATTGCTGCCGATGTTGCAGCGATGACAAAAACATTCGGTGTTAAATCAAAAACCACCACAGCGAAGAAGCCAGTCGCTGCAAAGAGAACGGCCGTTACCAAAAAAACAACTGTTGGAAAGAAAACAACCGTTGTCAAAAAAGCAGCCGCTGGTAAGAAAGCAGCCGTTACCAAGACAACGACCGTTGCCAAGAAGGGCGTGAAAGCTTTAACAAAGACTGCAAAAGCTGTAGGAAGCAAAACAAAGAAAAATGCGAAGAAGACAACAAAAACACAAAAGAAAGCGGCTCTCCGGATAAACAATGTACAAAAAGTAAGAAATCAGCTTGTATTTAGTAAAGTTATTCAGATTTTAACTTAGTAATTGACAATATATTGATATATTGATTAAATATTTGCGATATTCAAGTAAATTGGATTAATCATGCAGCGTACGAAGTGTCAATTGATACATGTGAGATTTTACGCTTTAATATGAACCGTAGAATTTGAGTTTTAAGGTGATGTTAAAAAACAGTATCTTTATTAATAGAAAATCATTTCTATTTTTCAGAGAGAAAAGCTCGGTGACGCTTGTATGACAAAGGGTCCCCTGAAAAAGCTAACATGGACGAACTGGGAGTGTGCAGTAGTTCCAGCTATGCCCACAAACAAGATAAAATCCAAATATTCGAAGCTACGAGTTAACAATGGGTACGGACCAAACAAAATATTTGACTACACGTTCAAACAGCGTGCAATATACGAAATCGCCGTGCAGCTACCGGGAGCTAGAAAGTCTAGAAAGAAATATCCGATGTACATGTTATCGAAATTTGGTTTTAATAGGGTGATGCACTGGGCTACTCATATTTTAAGGCACAATAAAATACGAGTTGAAATTAATAATGTATTGGCTCAAGGTTGCTCTATTTACATTCGAAGAGGAGTTCTCTCCTCCAAACAGGATAACCATTCCCAGAGATTGCAGATGAAACCGATAGAAGAATATATTAGAAATAATTATGACTATGCATGGAACAAGTACATCTGGAGACGGACCGCATCAACACCGACAACATTCAAGTTGACACACAGACTAGTACAAATGAGCAGAGGTGGTAAAAAATATAAACTATCGAACAATGATTTGTAATTTTGTGTAATGCAACATACTGCTGCAAACATAACTAACTGTGCCTTTCTGTGGAAGGTGATTCAGGTGCATCCCTGTGAAGAAATCCTAGCAGGTAGTTATATGCAGAAATTATGCTACGGCTTCCATGACGGTTTTAAGAATACTTATGGAAAATCGGAAGGTTAGTGCAAAGCTATCGTGCCTGATTGTGTACCAAATAAAAAATCTGAGTCACAATGGTTTTGCACTAACACTTTGAACTATACTCAGTGTGTTTGTTTTTATAGTTTTTCCTTGGATGAAAGTAACATGCATCATTGTTCATTGTACATTTCATGATACATGTATCTCACAAATTATCGTATTGTTGCTACATTTATTGTTTTATACTGGGTACATGATGAATTAACACGGCAGCTCCATTGTATCTTTACAATCAATATAATTCACCCATCTTGCATTAGTTTTGTTAAATACTTCACATTCCTTTCTTGTCAAACGATTGTTTTATGGGATGAAAGAAGAAATAAAATATTCACAAACGTGCATATTTTGGTGTGTTTTTTTCTTTATCTTAAGATAAGACGTCACATTGTATTGTTTCGATGGACTACGAAATATATCAACCATATTAACATGCAATAGTCATTTTGCAATACATGTACAGCCTTTCATATGTGACTGATCAGCGGAATATATCAGGTCACATGACCAGCATAACGCCTCGTGGCCAGTATGAAACTTATAGGAGGCGAGGTAAAACTAAATAAATCAAATTTTAGAAATACTTGGTAACATACGGTACCTGATAACAGTATTATATCTCGACATACTTGTTATAAAGCCCGAGAGTAAATTTGCCAATTGTAGACGAAATATATATGTACATACAACACGAATATTTGTTTCTGGAAAGATTTTGAAACCAAACATGCAGTTTATTATCTACAGTAAAACCTCAATAATAAGACCACCATTGGGACCCTTGAAAACTGATCTTACTAACGAGGTGGTCTTAATATTGAGGTTGAATAGCGAGCAAAATAGTGAAAATAGACTTAAAAAGTATGTTCTTAATTTTAAGGTGGTAAAAATTGTGTCAGTAAAACGACGTTTCACGATCATTTAAGGGTGACGTGACATGATCATGACCCCAGGATACGCACAGATAAATGTAAAAATAAGACTTGGAGCGATTGGTTTACGGTACCCTCCTCTACCACCAGTCCTGTTTCTTATCATGCTTATATCGTACGTTGGAAAGGGAGACCACTGGTATTAGATTGCTTCTTTGCACCATCGTTGTTATCTCCCTTACAAAGCAGGAGACTTCATGGAGTTGGAACATCACATAAAGATTGCGCTCGATAGCGAATCTTTAAGTCCGAAACGAATTTCTATCGTTAAGAAATCGAATAAATTCGAGAGTGGAGACATTGTTATACCAAAGGGATGCATTGACATTGTTGATAAAGAGGTAATTCTCCATTTGTCATTAGATTTCGCGACTGTTAGATTAGTGACTTGTGGCAGTTGTGTTTCCATCAGATTCTAAATCTGGGGAAGTATGTCACAAGTTCCTAAATTTCCACTCAAAAGGTGATTTTCAGTGGACCAGATATCTCAGTCGGTTAATATTGAGTGAATACCTGAATGACAATTGGTACAACATCCACTTAAACAAGTTGAAGCCACATCCTGATTATGATACATTTTTTTCTTACCTTGTGTCTGTTATAGTTTCTTTATTAGGGCACAGACAGGTAAAGACTGGCAGTGAATAAATATCTAGTGATAATCTTTGATATAGTGTACACTGTGTAATACTAACTACATTTTTAATTGAGAACATGCAAATGAAGTTTGTTTGGCATTTGGGTATTTCAGAATTACTTTTGAATTGGCCGGGTATTAACTACTGCTTAGCTACTAAATTTCTTTTCAAGTATACCTCCCATTATGGGCCCAATATGTGGGTACCAGGGTACTTGTCCGCATCTTTGTCACTAATATCTGGAAGATAACCATTCATAGGCAAAGTTAGATTAAAATATGTACATGTATCAGGGATTGTGATGTTCATGGTCAAACCTCATTCAAGTTGGATTGGAACCTCTTATGACCTGTGAGTTGGGTGCTCTTCCACTTTGCCTCCCTAAGATGATATGTTGCTTTAACTATTCATGTATAAGTACATGTATTTACCAAGTGGATCAATTAATGAAGGAATTCTTTTATTATTTATACAATATGTCATGATAATCGGGTACAAATTCCACTCATGTATTTGAAAACATTTAAGAATAGTTCAGAACTTCTTCCTTAATGCTTTAATATGTATGCTTCAATGTTTATACAATATATAGTTAGGTTATGAAATTATTATTTAATCATGCTGAATGTCCTTGTAAAACTTTGATCTTCTGGAGTGATATGTCCCATTGACATTAACACTTTTTTGCTTGTATTTCAGGTTTTGTCTCGAGTTAGAAAGAAATTGTTTGAAGAGCTTAATAAAGCTGACTTTCCTGTGACTGAAATAACAGAGGATGCATACAACTGTATAGTCATATACTTAGACAGAAAAAAATACTTCCAAAAAGTTATTAAAACTGTAATAAAAGATTTAGACAATTATGGTAAAAGAAAATGTAAACTAGACAAGACTGTGTTACTTTGCAATGATAATTTAATGAAGAGTGGAAATGGCGAAAGTGTATCCTTGGAATGTTTGAGATCAGCTGTTTTACAGGAACATAGTGCATACTTACTACAAAGTCACAGGTTTGTATTTATTTGTTAATGATATATCGTGTTAACTGCAATTTTGTGGGTGAAAGTGAAACCCGTCTAAATACAAATGTACATACAATAAAGTAGCAGAGGGACCATTTTTGTTGTCACCCTTTGACATAGTCATAGAAGTTTGTATTGCTTTGAAGTGTTTTGACTTCTGTGTTCTTATAGTTTCATCTACCTTCAGCATTTAAGTTAACCTTGATATATACATTGTAATTATAAAATTATTGTTTGTAAAAAAATATCAACTAGATTTAGTTTAAATAAAATATTGTTGACCAATTGGCAATATGACAATATTATAAGATAATTTTAGGCCACCAACTATCACCATATAGGATCCTATCAGTGTTGTTTATGTTGTTTTATGTTGATTACAGCTACTGTGTGATTTCTCCCATCCAGACCGATGTTAGACATAGATTGAAAGATTTCCTACCGCCCGGTCCAGTCTCTCATAGCTACGCAGACATCAATCAGAGTGACAGTGATTCTAGGCTTATTTCAGAACCTTTCTTAGAATGTCCGTTCATTACTTCGTCGAACACTATCCTGCAAAGCGAAGATTCGTCAAAGAAAAATGAAGACAGTTCTACTATGAAAATCTATGAATTTGATTTGAAAAAGTATCTACTAGACAAAAATTTGCCTGTTGGGAAAAACAATTTTGATAAGAATTTAGCTGTATGTTCAGGTTTGTATACACTGCTCTTTTTGTGGTAACATTTTCTTGACCTATCACTTTATTTAACATGGAAAAATGAAACTTTTTTTGTATTGAAACATTTCTTTCCCACTACATGTTTTACCTACGCTTGAACAAATTGTCTGTTTCTGGTAAACCACCGGAGGAGCATATAGCCCCCACTTCGTCTGTCCGTGCTGCATATGTCTGCCCACATACTTGGGAAGCATACATCAGTACTGCCTATGTTCTTCTTTGTGTATATTACAAGAATCAGACATATCTTTTAGGTCTTTCATGACCGAAATAGAAACATTAAGTTTATTTTAGGATTGAAAACAATTACAAATCTGTCTGTTTCTTTATTTATAAGAAGCTTGACTTTTTTTTCCCTTTCACCACATTATTTGAAGTGTGAACCTAGACCTTTGTCCCTTTCTCCCAAATATTTGAATCATATAAAAGTAAGGCAGTGTTTTTCAATTACCTTGTTTTCGACTTACAAGGTGACATTTATTTTCAGTATGTGAATCGGATATTCCAACAAAAATATTACAGACAGCATGCACAATATGCCAGTGTTGTAAGGTGGGTACAGTCTGTCATACTGTTATTTATATTGATTAACAGTGTGTGAATTGGATATTAATGTTGTGTGTTATGTTCTGTAAAGTTACTCTTAATTTAACTGATTTCTGGAGTTCCGAAACAATATTGGGTTATATGATGAGATAATTATGCATATATTGTTTGTGTTCAATGTTCATCCCTTTGTTGTCGGTGATATTGAATTATTGTTTGTGAGCTTGGTGAACTGTAATCTTCTGTGTTTTTAGCTTGCAATGTTGGAGAACAACATTACGTTTGCTGGATTTTAGGTGTTTGACACAAAGTTGGTTTGACCCACTCGGCCTGATATAGCCAGAGTTTGCCAAATGTGTTTGACTGCCTGACATGTCTGGTAAAAATTCATTCATTCAGTCTAGGAAAAAGTTGGATTTTACAATAAAATAAGGAGGAAAATAGATTTTTATCCAGATAAGGCTAGTTCTATTTAGCAAACACTTTATGAATTGAGTTGATTGTAGCACATACAGCTATGTATACATTGCTTACATGTCAAAAGTAATGCTATTTTATCATTCAGGACAATAATGCCACTTTATGCATTCACATCACTGGACAAAACCAGGCATTCAACAAACAGAAAGTTCATCTCACACTGCAAGTGTTGACAGAAACGGATAACAGAAACATTACCCAGGTAGAAAGTTTTTACTTTTCTAAATAAATTTATATAATAAATGATATCACAGACGCTTATGATATTATGTCCCATGTATTATTTTAAGTAATGCACTAGTGAACTAACAAATGACTTGATATTACATATGCGCTGCAGTGATTATGTTTATGTGTGGATAGTTATTTTTACCTACTATTTGTTTATTGGCATTTTTTGATATAAATTATATATTACATTTGTGTTTATGAGTTAAACTACTCGTTTTCAGAAAAGGATAAAACAAGCTTTTTCCATATAATTTGTTAAATTCCATAATATATGACCACTCATATAATATCCTCTATATATTTAGTGTAATCAGCATATTCAAGAGCGAAAGCAAAACAAGGCTATCTGCTTATTAACAATATATTGATTGTGTGAGCCGGTCTTCTTTCAAAAAAATTGTAAATGTGAAATCATTATGTTACATGTGTAATATCCACTGGCTGGGGCCATCACTAGAGCTACAATCTCACAACAACAAAGGGAGTTCTATGGGGTTCACTCCTAGAAAGAATGAATTACGTGATTTCTTGAATTATCTTTGGAACCTGAAGACATTTTGATGGAGGAAAGTATCTATGGTTGCTATGGGCGCAAAGGCATGTTCACTTCTTGTCAAAAAGTTGTTTTATTACTAAATTGTTACAATTTTGATGTTGTTACAGAAACATCTTGTGTATGGAAGTGTTACGCAGAGAAAAAGGAGCAAAGACAGTGATATAAGCTGTGCTGAAGATTTATTCAGGTATGATATGAAGGCTTCAGAGCAAATTTGTTGTATCTGCTTTTTTATAAATACTGTGTTACTGTAGTTTTGCACGGAAATATATAAATACAAAAGTTTGATGGTCAGTTCTGTGTTTGTATTCATCCATTTATCAGTATTTGTTACTGCTTAAACATTGTCTTGTAGTTAGACATGAATGCCTATGCCATCCCTCTTGTAAAACAATTTCTAGGCATATTTTTCAATGCATTTGTTAGGGTATGATGCAATAACATTTGTAAACAATTTAAAAACAACACAGTCTGTTTTATATCTTGTTGTATGTTGTAGTGTTTCATCATTGTAACTTTATGTTTTATGTAGATTAAGATATGATCAGATGAGACAGGCAGCCATTTTGAAATATAGTGAAGCTGTACATGGTAAGTTTAATCAATGCTACTGTTGTTTTTATTTGACTGAATTGCCAAGTATAGCCTAAACTTGTTTATTGTACATCAATTGTGAAACGAGTTCATCCAATTTTTACTTACCACTGTTGAGGATTGCTTCTTGAGTTCCTAACCAGTACTCTCGCCAAAATCAGGGTTGTGATGTTTGTGGTTCAATCTCATCCAAGACTGGATTACAAACTTAGGACCTTTCATTTAGGAGAATGGTGACTCAATCCTGATAATAGTTCAGCCTTATACCAATCTAATATAAAGATCTTGGTTTAAACATTTGTAATGTTGAAGTTATTATTATTATTGTTCAGTATTAACAAATACATATATGTAATTGTTGCAAATATCTGAAAAAAATCCTCTCTGTCAAGAAGATAACTTATGTATTTGTTAACAAGTCTGTCAGATAATATATATTCCTAACTAGCATCTAAAAGTAAACATTTTAGGTATGATGGGTCTGGTATTTTACTAGAGACTTTGTTCTAAATATTTTACAATGTTTATATACAATTGACTTATTTATTTATTTATTTATTTACTGTTGTCAGATATTTAAAATAACTTAAACAGTGGTTTTGAATTTTAATATATTGAAGACATTCTAAATACATAATGGCTGACTTTGACAATTGGACTGACAATGATATATCCAAAGTAATTTGTCGTCCACCATTGATGTGGGAAATGTGTTGGATGCATGTGGAAGAACAGTTTAGTACAGGTTGGTATCACCAGCAAGCTTTCTAGGTCAACAGACCACCATGTATAACTTAAGTGCAGTTGAAACTATGGCGCACAACTTCAACGCAACAAAATACTGTGTAATAGACTTATGTATTGGTGTATTACAGGTGAAGGCTGGGCTTCTACACTAGAGTCACTTACAAGTGCTTGTATTAAATTTGAAATGCTTTCCTGCGTTCACCGTAACACAGTAAGTAGTCTAAACTAATTTCTTCCATGATTTTAATTATAATTCATAAAGTTAGTAAGACTTGTTTTCCTGAGTGTTCATATAAAAACAATATAACTATTACTTGGACTAGTGTTAATTGTATTTAATAAGGCTGGGTATTTATAGTTAAAAATAATTTAATACATGCTGTGATATTTTGTGATGTTTTGTTGAATATTAAACCTATTTATAATGGCTGTTTTACGTAACTTTTTTTGCCACTACCCAATACAACAAATGTCAAGGCCTATATGAATTTACCCAATTATTAACATTATGGAATAGATTGTCCTAGTTTAGGACTGTCTAGTTTTAATAGCCAAACTTCTATTGGGTGACATTAATGTTCGTTTTTTTTTTGTCAAATATAGATAATTGTTGAATCTTTTTTGGCACTCTTAAGTTAAAATACTTGCAAATTGCTACCATAAATTACTATGTAACATTTTATTCAAGTTCTTGTACATATTTAAACTTTATTGTGACGTCAAATTTACTATTTTCAGTTAAAATTAGATTTAATGGAAGAAGATGAAGATGGAAATCCGAGTACTGCTGATGGTTCATTTGTCATGTACAACTATGCTAGATTATCTACCCTGTTCAAACATTTTGAGGAAGCTGTTGCACTAAGTATGTAATACCTAAGTATGTAATACGTATTATATTATTTTAACAATAGAACTGATGCTCGTCAAATTATGCATCTTCAATAGCGCTCAAAAGTCTCAGTTATGTCTGTAGTTTTCGCAGTTCATATTTTGATGATATTACAAAATAATATCTTGTTTTATATATATAAGCTGTTCTACAAGAAAACCTGACACCCAGTCAAATAATAGAAACAAATTGCAAACACTCTAGGAGTCGCATTTTGCATCAAAATCATCCAGAAAATTGATCAGAATTCTTTTTTTGATCAAGTTTAGGTCAGTCGAGTGGTATAGAGATTTTGGTTTATTTTTGTCTCCTCCATGCATACATAATACTACTATTCCTAGATTTGATATGGGTTGCATTTATTTCAGATACTTACCCGCCATTACCACCTATTGATGAAATAGATTTCAAAACATTGAGAGAAGAGGTACTTATGTTTTAACTAGAAAATAATTTTGCTCTTATTTAGCTAGAATAGATTGTTTACCTAGTACTATTTGGTTTCAAATTGACAACTAGAGAATGCTTAGATGGTCAGTGGTCAAACTTCGTTGGATGTCTGTGATCAGCAGATGACCCCTGTTATTTTGGGGGAGGTCAAAGGTATATTGGACAGTACTTTGACAATGAATTACATGTGACATGCTATCATGGGGACATCTTTGTGTTTGACTTACAGCTCTTGTTAATATTTTCAGGATTTCAGGGTGTATATGTAAATTGTTGTTATCTTATATGTAACTGTCCTATTTGTTGTCTATCCAGGCATATTTGATAGATAATTTAAATCTAACAATATTCAAGCATGAGAATTTTCCGCGTATTTGACGTTCGCAAGTGCCGTTTTTGAGACAATTTAAGCCATCTTAGATGCTTACAAGCCAGGAGCTTCAGCGGTACCCTGGACCCCTTGCTGAATTTTCAGCTGATTTTTAATTGTCTGATGTCTGAATTTTGTATGCAGTCTCTGTCTCTCATTTACACAGAAGTTTTGGCAATGCTAGTATTCTATTGTCTGTTTTCTGTGTGTATTTTCAGGCTGAATGGTGTCTTTTGTATAATTATGTTTATACATTTCCATCTCTGGTAGAACAGACGATAGAATATTTGGAAGACACTTGTACTATTCTTGCAAACATACATACACATAAGGTATGTGGTATTAAACGTTCTGATTTTGTAAAGGGTTTATGCTGGTATTCATTAATATTAAAATGCTGTTCTTATTGGAAAGTCTACAGTTTTTTTATTTCACTGTATTAGTGCGTTGTTAGATATCGCTTCTCAGATGGAGCATCAAGTGAATTAAACAGCAGTATAATCTATATTTAAAAAATTGATGTTGGTGAATATATGTGTATTTATGGTGTTACAACGTATTCTTTAATAATGTATATTCAAGGGAGGTAATCTGTATAGATACAAGATAGATACTCCATTGATGTAATTGTTATTTTTCAGGTCTCTCAGATGCTGTGTTCTTTGAGTAGATCATTAAGTTCTTACTACAGCAGGTTTCATGTTTTAGGGGTATGTATGACATGTTTGGGTTGTATTATCGTGTGCATATGATGATCTCTTGTCATCTTTCAATGTCCCCTAATACTTGGAAAATGTTGATAAAATTTCACTGCTAACCAAAATGAAACACATAAATATCTTATGCACAGCTACCATTGTGTTCTATGTTTAATTGTCACACCGACTCATTTATGCAGAATGCTTATGTTCTATTTGCTATCATACGCTATTGCTGGGTTAAAATAGTTCTATGTATGAGTTATTAATGCTTTTATAGAAGTTGTGTTCATGCTTTAATATTATTTGCATAATAGAATATGACACAAATTAGTGTGAAATTTTATTTTGGTTTACACTTGGTGAATTTGAAGGTTCCTGCATCATATGCATTCAGGTGCCATCTTAGAATGACAAATCAATATTCAATCCAATGAAAATAACACCTGTTATTCTCACTGCTTTGACAATGAGATATCAAGCTATAATCTACTGATACATTCCAGTAAATCACTGAAAAGCATGAAATTATTTATGATACTACTTTAGGCTGGACATTTTAAAAGATCCCACAATTACAATATTTACCTCCCTTGTTCTGAATTGTCTGCCATATTGATAGGAAAATTTCCTTTAAGTTTTTAGGGAATATTAACATGCAATTATCTTGGTATTTTCTCAATTATCACATATTTGGAAATTACTCCTATAAGGGCTTGTCAGTATTTCCTATCGGAATGGCTGACGATTAAGAGCAAGGGAAGTAAATATTGTTGATGTAGAGACTATCTATTGCAATTTGTAATGTTGACTATCTCTTGCTTTTACAGGAGCCTCGGTCTCACCTTCTTCCTACTATGTATGCTAGGATATATCTTCTGAAAGCTGTCCATCAAGTCATGGAGAATGGGTTTGCATTGATGGGAATACAACCTTTGTCACAATTATAGTTCAGATACTCTGTCAATAATTTATGTGGAAATTCGAATTGTGTTGCAATATCTATGTTTGTTAAGCACATGATAATAATATACATTAATATTATTGAAGATTTGAATCAAACGCTTTTAGTTGCTTAATTCAAAGGCACAAAGTTCGTAATTATTTAACAAAGTTGTTCGGTCCTGCTGCAGCAAAATGTTCCTATGTTTAGATAAGGCTGGTATTTTTACATGACCTTGAATTTGATATTCGGGAAAATTTTCTTTTCATATTGATAACAATTTTGTAGTTGCAAATAAATAGTGAGCTATAGTATCTGATAATTGATATTGTATTGTCTTACCCTTTGTCTTACCTGTATGATAAATGCTGCTTTTAAAATAAAATAATGTGAAGAATTGATATTTGTGTCTTCATACCGAAGAATCTTCATCATCAGATCAGCCGATAGTTATCGATGCGTGTGTCGCTAATCAGTGGACACGGTGGTCGGAAACATTCGGAAACACTCGGAAGCCTCCGTGATTTACCGATTTATGATATGATTTCATGATCATTATCGTTCGCGAATTAATTAGCCACCCCGCTGTGTTAAGCCAGCATAATGAAATTGCCCCGGGCAGTACTAATTTATCAGAATGTATTATACATTCATGATACTTATTGTAGGCTCTTTCGAAATAAATATATTGAATCATGAACAGAACAGAACATAAAGTTTACTATCGACTTGAGCGATTACAGCTCATCATCGTTAGCAAATTATGCATACAAATACATCATCATGTGATGTGAAAAAATTAATACATATATTAAAGAATAACATCAATAGCATTGTAATATTTGTTCTTAAATTAACCATTTCATACATAAAGATGAATATTACAAGTGATTGTATAAACAGATAATAACAAAACAAAAGAAATGGGAATAAACTCAATTAATCCTAACATTCAGTATGACATTCCTCTGATTAAGTGCGTGTTTTACTGAATAAGGCCAAGGTATATAAAGTTTTTTTTCTCATTTGATTGAAGTAATTCTTAAAATGAAAACATAGGTTTTTTGAAATAATAAGTCTTAATATGTTTCATACCTAAAAGTTCGAAACAAGGACATATGCGCGTGAAGTGAAATTCATTTTATTAATCATTTAAATTATAACATAAACAATATCTTACATAACGTTGGATTTGATTTCTTTGTGCATCATACAGTTTTGCCTTGTACTTTTTTCGGCCAGGTAGGCTGTGTATTATGGTAGCTACTTAGCTTTCTAGCATCGCAAACATACATTTGTCTCTTCTCAACAGAAATTATAATGACACTTATTTTGTCTGTTACAATTAAAGATATCATCTTGTATTTTTGAGGATGGAGTGCAATTATTTATACATCATAGGTGCATTGGTGATTTTGTCTAATTGATAGTAAATACAAATTTATTTGTGATATATCATGAACAATTGTGTACGCCAGACAATAAGTATAACACTTAAGCCTGTAGTTTGAATACAGTATTCTGTTCTGTGTAGATTCGCATTGTTAACCAGGTTTTTGAAAAAAAACAGGTTATTAGAATGGTGTATGTCGTTGGGCGGGCGGGCGGGCGTCAAACTGGGTGGTTTCCGGCGAATAACTTGAGTTACATTGATCATATTGACTTCAAACTTGGTGTATAGTAAGAACATGTTGAGAGCTCAATTGGGATTGCTTTTGGGATCGGTCCAACAAAGGTCAAGGTCACCGTTACTAAAAATAGAAATTTGGTTTCCGGCGAATAACTTGAGTTACATTGATCATATTGACATCAAACTTGGTGTATAGTAAGAACATGTGGAGAACTTGCTTAGGATTGCTTTTGGGTTCCGTCCGACAAAGGTCAAGGTCACCATTACTAAAAATAGAAATTTGGTTTCCGGCGAATAACTGGAGTTACATGGATCATATTGACATCAAACTTGGTATATAGTAAGAACACGTGGAGAGCTCGCTTGGGATTGCTTTTGGGTTCGGTCCAACAAAGGTCAAGGTCACCGTTACTAAAAATAGAAATTTGGTTTCCGGCGAATAACATGAGTTACATTGATCATATTGACTTCAAACTTGGTGTATAGTAAGAACATGTTGAGAGCTCAATTGGGATTGCTTTTGGGATCGGTCCAACAAAGGTCAAGGTCACCGTTACTAAAACTAGCAATTTGGTTTCCGGCGAATAACTTGAGTTTCGTTAATCCTATTGACATCAAACTTGGTGTACAGTAAGAACATGTGGAGAGCTTGCTTGGGATTGCTTTTGGACCCGTTCTGACGAAGGTCAAGGTAACCATTACTAAAAATAGCAGTTTGGTTTCCGTTGAATAACTTGAGTTTCGTTGAACATATTGCCATCAAACTTGGTGTACAGTAAGAACATGTGGAGAGCTCGCTTGGGATTACTTTTGGGTTCGGTCCATCAAAGGTCAAGGTCACCATTACTAAAAATAGAAATTTGGTTTCCGGCCAATAACTTTTGTTTTGTTGATCATATTGACATCAAACTTGGTGTATAGTAAGAAAATGTGAAGAGCTTGCTTGGGGTTGTTTTTGGACTCGTTCCGCCAAAGGTCAAGGTCACCATTACTTAAAGTAGCAATTTGGTTTCCGGCGAATAACTTTAGATTTGTTAGTCATATTGACATCAAACTTGGTGTATAGTAAGAACATGTGGAGAGCTCGCTTGGGATTGCTTTTGGAATCGTTTTGTCAAAGGTCAAGGTCACCTTTACTAAAATTGCAATTTGCTCTCCGGCTAATAACTTTAGATTTGTTGGTCATATTGACATCAAACTTGGTGTATAGTAAGAACATGTGGAGAGCTCGCTTGGGATTGCTTTTGGAATCGTTTTGTCAAAGGTCAAGGTCACCTTTACTAAAAATTGCAATTTGCTCTCCGGCTAATAACTTTAGATTTGTTGGTCATATTGACATCAAACTTGGTGTATAGTAAGAACATGTGAAGATCTCGCTTGGGATTGCTTTTGGGTTCGTTCCGTCCAAGGTCAAGGTCACTTAAATTTTAAAAATCAGTTTCCACTTAATATCTTTGCTATTCGTGGGTGTATTGACATCAACGTGTGAGTGTTTGTATGCATGTATCACCTCTGGCACCTTTGCAGCATTGATAATCATGTATTCATTATACAAATAGAGCCTTGGTTACAAATAATTAGGTTTAAAACCTGGTTTGTGGGCATTGCCCATTTCTTGTTTATACATGTATTCGGGCATTTGTTTAATATATATGGGCAAATAAACATTCAATTAAAAAGCAGGGTTTGGGCACTATAATCGGATCCTGACTAGTCTATGATTTAGGAATAAAATCTGGACGCATTAATTTTCAAATATTACCAGAGACATAAATGATAAGTTTTATCATATTTTGGCAAACAAATCAAGCTAATCTGGACTATTGAAGTGAATAAGTATCAAATGTATATTATTCATGGACTTATCTATCTTGCAAAAAACGACATAAAATTTTAAAATTTATTTTATATAAGCAAAGACCTAAATACCATTTAGCGCAACTAACATAGACCATTGAATGAAGTCTCGCTACTACTAGTACTAGTTTCGTCTTGTAATCTGTATTATTGCTATCGTTAATGTTCTTTTAATGAATGTTACATTAACAACCATTGCTTGACGCCAATTATAAATTACAGATCTGGTATCAGGTGTTCGTGTCTGTGAATAGGTACCCTCAATGCCATTCAAAAAGATATAATATAGGTGATCAAACTGAATTGCATTCCACAGTGATCTCTATCTCAAGAAGTTTATGTTCTGTATGGGTAGTCATATTTTCGTGTCTGTGTATAATTATATGTACCCTCAATGTCATTCAAAAACACTATACAGTTGATCAAACAAAGACGATTGAATACATGATATTTTGAAAGTTGAACGGGTATATGGAAGATAATCGCTACATTATTACATTATGAATCATGTCATTTGTCTTTGAAGCGTTGTTACTTCTGATATCAGTTTATGCCATCTGCTGTCTGTCACTGATAGGGTTTCATTTGTAGTTCATCGTGTGAAATTCTTCGTTCTAATAATCAAATTGCTGCTTACTTAGGAGTCTTCAAATTCGGTATATAACCATGTACTTATAATTGTACATGATGTATTATTGTCCAATGTCAAAGACTTGTTTTAGCTTTATACTTTCCTTAGTGTAATCTATCGTAATCTAACCAAATTACTTGTCCATTATTTGTAAGTGGATATGGGCAAAGACCTAAACACCACAAAATAACTAATGGAAAATACTGGTAACTTTTCCTAGAGATTTTACTTTATCTGGCCGAGTAGCGCGTCTGTGGTATTTAGGTCTTTGATATAAATTATGCAGGCTATTTGTCTAAATAATTGTGACATCTGTATTTTACAATATTAATAGCATTAATATCATAATTTTCACTTTTAAATATTAAGTAAAACAATATCATATAAAAATATATTTATTGTAGTCGAATTATACTGTTTTAAATTTCACACCTTGACATAATAAAAAGTCAATCTATTGTCACCCTATAATGAACCACACCAATATTTTATTTCAAGGCTCTATATAAAAAGTCACATTTCCCCAAATGATATCCTATAAAGCGCACTTATTGTTAATTAACAGCTTGTATAATCGCTGCTGGACCCCCCTAGTGTGACCATCCAGAGATCAAGTGCCATAAAACTTCGGTCATACTCGGTCATACTCGGTCATACTCTGATGGTCTTCCGAACATTTCCGAACGTGGTAAAAAACATACTATATGATTTTAAAGTGTAAAAAAGACCATTTTCCTCTTTAAATATTTTCACAAAATAAATACCAATTGACAGAGAAATAATTATGGTTTATGAGACCAGTTGCATTTTGTTAATATCATTAACCGTTTTTAAATGACATTAAGTTAATTTCAGAGTAAATTGTTTTCGCCTATATATTCTATATAGCACTTGTAACTGTTTTAAAGTTAAAAAAATACCTAAATTTATAAATTCACATTGTACAATTATTCATTCACACTTTGAGTAAAATGTCCCCAGTTCATAAGAACATATTGTAATGGCCCCAGCAAAAAACAATCTGGAGACCAGTCTCAAAGTTCATGATACAGATTTGTTGTCTCCGAGGACAGTATGAAAATTGACAAATGAGACTGGTCTCCTCACTCACAGCCTTAAAACCTTGGACTCTGATAAAGTTAATAATCTCAGTCTATGTTCTGCTTCACCAAACAAAACTGTATTGTAACTCGCTGAACAGATATAAGACACTTGAATCAGTTGATCATAATCATGTGGAAGAATTCTCATCATCTGATAATCGATACTGCGCAAAATTGTCTATATAGAACTATGAAGGAATTTAGCTTTAAATTCGTATAACTTTTTATCCGTTAAAGATATCAAAACAATGCAAACGGTTTTAAAATGTTTCAATATTCCCCTTTCATTCAAATGTTTTACCTTTTATTTGAAATAAAAGTAAAATGGCATTTTACTCAAAGTGTGAATGAATAATTGTACAATGTGAATTTATAAATTTTCTTTATATTAAGAAAACCAGTTCTTTATTCTTTATATGGTTTATTAGCAAGTCACATGTGTTGGTATGAATACTCACAGAACAAGGGAAATAATCAATTTATTCAAGTCTCTGTAATTGACTCCTGGTTTACCTTCCTTAGACCACTACGTGATACACAAATGCTGTTCATGGAGATACAAACGGCTTTGATTAATGTACATTATAAGTTTTACATGAGAAAAACACGTGGTATAACATTGCATATATACCACCTCAAAACTAGGACCACCTCATTAATAAGATAATATTTTCCCGGACAAAATTTCAAATTTTCTTCGAAATTGTAACTTGATAATCAGACCACCTCATCATCGACAGTCAAATTAAAACCAGTCTTAGAACTTGAGGTATGTACTCAAATATGTAATGCAGTGCTGTATGGTGGCTGTGAATATACTCTGGATTGTGCACTTTTTAGTTCACTTGGGTTCACGGTGAACCATGTTGATCATTTGACCATCAAATATCTTTGCTGAATTATTGTTTTGAATAGTTGCTTGGCCTGTCTTGATGGAACAATACGGTATTGATTCCTAGATCAACTTGTACTGAATTTCATAATATGAAACGGGTCCTAGTTAGACAGAGGTTACCATACCAACATTTTTTTAAACGTAGTTAATATGATAAAAACATGTATATCACAAGGAAGGTGAGGGCAGATCAGAAAGAACAGTGTAGATATACATAAATAAGGCAGCAAGTCGATACATTATACATGCTCATTGGATCCCTCCAGTTTTACATCACGGCTGTGTGACGATTTTTGTCTCTTCGGTTTCCTCTTGTTGATCAGACGATTCTTTCCCATGATGCTGTCTTAACTTCCGGTGGCGGACAGGAAGGTCAGAGGTCAGGATTTCCGGTTCTGTTCCATCTATCATCTCTAACTCCCCCAGCTTCACTGTATGTGTCATTGGTCCAGTCTTCAGTAGGTCAGCTACAATAGTAAGTTGAATATAATCTCGTTATTGTTCAATACATCAAGTTCACATTGACTCTATTATGATACTGTTACTCAGTATAACGTATATCATATTACAATGCAAGTTTTATGCCGAGAGATTACGTTTGAATATGCGTGTTTTATCATAAAACGGATAAAAAAAGAAAAGATTTCTTGACTAGCCGTTATAAGATATTAAACGAATGCTTAATTTATACAATCTGTGATTTATTTCCCTTCATGTAGATACAAGGTGTAACTCTCACCCCCACCCCCCGTCTGGTAGGCTACCTTACAATCGAAAGCAAATCAACAATCGTTGACACATTCGGTTTTATACAAAATGTAATTAATTGGTCTGATTTTAATGAGATTGAGAGACTTCATGCTCTCTTGTTACATATATTATGTTTTTTGTTCGACTACATGGTTTTGAAAACATTTAACCGTGAGGCAAAGTGGTTTGGTGGTAAAGTGTCTGACTCTTGATCCGAACGTTCTATCAGTTTGAGCCCCGCGTGGAGAGGGCGATGATTCACGTAAGTACTACACAATCCCTGTCATTATGAGTCCTGATTAATAACACAGGATTCATTCATGGAGAGATATGAGTACAAGCTGTATTACATTCAATGTAAAATGCATCCATTGAAATTAAACAATTTATGATAAATTATTGATTCAAATATACTTGATGCCATTAAAAACGCAACTATTTGCACTAGCCGTCATTTTGTAGTAGTCTTACCAACTGTCAAAAGCATGTTACACAGTTATCTATGTGTTAATTCTTGTTCAAAACTTTATTAAACTCTAGACCAGTTATTGTTTATTTCATTATTGATTAATTTTATGAAATTATGTTTGCGAAATAAAGAATATGTTTGCCTTTGTTATGTCATTTCATCTATATGCACACTTTTTGGTTGCGTTTTTAATGGCGTTAAGTATATATGCAATAGCGGTTATAGAGGTTGACCTTATGCTCGATCCAGGATCCAATTTGACGACTTTATGAAGTATCAGTACCGTCTGTTTCCGCCACTTATATCGATACTTTACCAATTAAAATACTATTGATAAAGATACAATGATTATTTCCGAATCTTCGACAATTGACCTTCAAATAACGCTTATCTGCAGTCGTACACTCGGAATCTATAGGCGTACTTCGGTCTCATCATTTTTCACTAACTATTGAACAAACTCGTTTTTGCAAAATGTTGTATATTGATTTGTATTATTACTTTGTCATAGTATGTAAATAATATATGTCTAAACTATAGCGTATATTGACAAATAAATCGACACCATTTGTTAATTAAAGTAATATAATGTATTGTTGTATTTAGCTTAACACATAAATGAAAAATATATTTCATATAAAACATCAATACATATGAATTATATAACACAAGTTTTTTATTCGGTAATACGTTGCTGTTATTCATATTGAAGACGTTTCAGACAACGTAGCAATACCTGGATGACGGTCGTTCAAATAGGGTCAGGTAGAACTATATTTAAAATTTCACACATTTAGCTACACAACATCGTAGCCTGGATTACATGCCCTTGTCATTACATTATACTCTTATGTGCAGAGTACGCTGGGTACCAGACTACACAACATCGTCGCACTATTTTCAAAACCATTCGTCATTTTGAGAAAAATCTATTTTAAAGTTTAACCCTCCTGTCGTTTTGTTACATTTTTAAGTTATGTGCATTCAAAAACAATATATGAAGTACAGATAGAAAGAGCTTCGAAACACGGTTTCAACGATAACAAATACTCAAATCCGCCAAAAATTGGGTTCACGGGGTTCTGGAAATAAGACGACCATATGTCTTAAAATTTCACGCATACTGTATGAAAAACCTGTTTGTAACACATTTCTCGTTCGTTTTCACAACCTCTTGGTTCAGTGGGATACACTTTGTTTGATGTCTCTGCTCCGAATAAATAACTTCCATGCTGCATATTCAGTTACCCGGTACTTTTGTGAGACAGGCTACATTATTTCGCATCAGGATTAAAGTTAGCGTTATTGTAAACTCGGGGCAAGTAATATCGGCACTTAAGGCCATTGAAAAAGTCACTGCCGAGTTGCAGTACGTTTTCTTGTTCTCATATGCATGTCCTGTTAGCATATACTTGCTACGTATAATAATTTTGCACCAACATATTTTTTTTCAATTTAAAAAAACATATAAAACACTAAGTACAGTCTTAGATCAATCAAAAATAAAACGGTAACTTTATCAACCTACAAAGCAGTATCTTAACACGTACAATTGTCTATCATGTTATGTATATTTGGAACACGATTTCACCAGAAGTTAGGAATAAAGTCAATTGAACCTGTTTAAAAAACATTCTTACAAACTATTGTTAACCATAATGTATGAAAACTCGACACTTCGTTTAATATTTATATATAAGAATACAAATGTATATGTAATTTTTCAGACGGTCTCATGTTAGAAAAGTAATATGTTCTGTTAATTAATGAGATGCCCAAATGAATACAGTACAATATTAATAATAAGACCACCATTGGTCCCTTGAAATTGTGTTCTTAATGTTGAGGTGGTCTTTAAGTGAGGTTTTACTCTGATATTAATGTTATTATTGTAACATTCGGTACATCATTACACAGACATTGACGAGACGTCGAAAGATAAAAACGCCGAACAACATCCCGGAATCTAGGCAAGTGTCATGGCGGTATCAGTATGCCATATATCTAACCGTCTCCCTTGGCCGAGTGGTTAAAACATTCGCCTTGGGAGCGGGAGGTCGAAGGTTTGAATCCCGGTAGGGATCCGTTTTGATATGGCCGGTTGGTGGGCCGATATGAAAATAATGGCTACCGTGTGCCTACCTGCCTGGTGCCTGGGATTAAAGGATAAGATTCGGCAAGTAAATGTGCCCAGAATTATGGTGACTCATAAGTCAGAAATGACAGGCCCTTTAAGTAGGGGTGACACTATAATAATAAATCACCTCTTTTATCTACATGTAATCGTACAACTTACCACGTGACTGAAAGTTTGAAGAATACGACGGTACTTGACGTCGGTACTTATATCTACAAATACAAGCTACCGGAAACACCTGGTACGTGGTTTTACCGTCAACGTACACTTGTATATCTGAAATACAGGGTTGAATTATTTCTTCATTGTGAAGTATTTTCTACTTAGTATATCTGGAGCCAATACTTCGTGTCTTTTAGTTAAAGAAATATAGGATATAACATACGTGGTCATAGATTGTGAAATTTATTGATGGAATTTTTGAACACTACTTTTTAATAAATTCAATTACTTTATATTTACAGTCGGGACCTCCTTTATTCGAATTCATCAGGCCCGAAATGTGATATCGAATAAAACATGGTTGTTCATATCCCATTTCAATTCGACATGCCTATGAAAATACTTCGGGACCTGATATGTATTCCGGATGAAACCAGATGTTCGGATAGAAGGTTGTCGAATAAAAGAGGTCCGCCTATATTTATATAATACATACGAATGTAATATTTTATTCAACGTACACTTGTATATCTGAAATATAAACAACTTATCGATAAAAAGTAATGTTTTCGCGCTTGAAAGTAGGAACCATCTCTGCAAGACGATTGTAACAGTGCACGAAATTTGATATTTCACCGGTAAATAACAAAAACATGCTACATGGGCGTTATTACGTATCTCCGACATCATTTATGATACAAAAATAGTGCTATAATGAGCATGAATGCACAAGGCACAACCGACAGAGTAATAAAACATATGATAGAAATAATGGACAAAACGTATTGTTTACTTTTGGCGCCTTTAGTTCCCGTGTGTTGTCTTAGAAATATATTCCACTGTTCATTCATAGACTGAATCTTTCTCTATTCTGTTCTTTGG
Organism: Mactromeris polynyma; assembly: GCA_032209605.1. Taxonomy (NCBI): domain Eukaryota; kingdom Metazoa; phylum Mollusca; class Bivalvia; order Venerida; family Mactridae; genus Mactromeris; species Mactromeris polynyma. Next base: position 237,080 of record JASFXZ010000055.1, read on the forward strand.
AATAGCATTGACTTTGATTACACAGGTCCTTCGTATCGCTGTGTTAAAGTGATCACACCGCAATACATGATTTGAAATTGCATCCATAACTCACCGCTGTGCTACTTTAAGGTGAAAGTATTTTAATATATATTTTCTGAGAGAACGCTATTTCAAACTTAATCCTACATGTATGTCTATCAAGCTCCGTTTCTGCATATATTGAATTTCGTATAAGATGATGACTATATCGGTTTTGAAAGAACATAATTATGAACTTTTTAATGTAAAATACCGATATCTCCCGTTCAAAAATTGATATTGTTAAGTCTGATATTAATTGTTTTATGTTTACATCTTTTGTATAAGCCGGTGGTCTTATTACGCAATATATGGATTTGAATTGATATATGTCATAGCACATGTCCCGTGCACGATATTTCCAATCGATCCAGCGTATAATATTCGATAACACTATGAAAAATGTTCAATGTCCAGAGTTATTAACGATTACGACACTGACCATGAATTGCACATTCATCCAAAGGGACAGCTGCATGTCCGTGCAAGCTTGATTTGTCACGTTCCTTGTGTCTTTTTTAGAGGAATATCAAATTAGATCTAAAATCGGTGTATTAGTAAATGCCAAGTCAGGGCGAATATCAGCGAGTTTAAATACAGATAGTTATCGCTTTCACGAGATGACAACGTGACATACGCCAGCAGGATTATCGGGAGTGACAGAAATACATGTCAGTTATTCGTCAATTTCCAAGCTGGCAACATACTGGGGTTTCCAAAAGATGCTCTTTCAAACGCACCACGTGGTATAGCAAAAGGTTACGGGAACAAGTCGACAGTTGCTGTCTAGAATTACCGCGTTGCCATGGCCTATCTTCTCACCAGACATGAACCACGTGGAGAACATCTGGGATGAGGATAGTCGGAGTGTAAGGTCAAGAAGCGATATCGACAACCTGCATGACCTTACAAACACTCTCCGAGTTTAAATAACATTTCTTACGGTTTCGTACAACGTTATGTCCAGTCCATGAGCTTTCTCCTTAGCGTTTGCATCCGATAGAGTGGGTGGTCACAGGCGATATTGTATAAAAATACCAACACGTTTTACAAACTTTCACGGGGAAATGTCCCTCGTAAGTTGAATATTAAAGCACTTTGCAACCTTGTTTTTGACCATTTGTTTTGTACCACAGAAAAACACCTAGGTGCACACATTTCGTTTGCAAATGAGAATATATGTCAATATATACTGTTCAAAAGACCTAACTCGCCAGTTTGTACTTTGAGAATCTTCAGTACATCATTATAAAGTAGGGATGTTAACGATTAACCGGTTAGCAAAATAACGGAATATTGACATCCCTATAATAAAGTGATCTGAAAAAATGAACGTACTTTTATAGGTTTTAGATCGACGTTTTTCAATATTTTAATTCACGTGAATCATAAATTTTATATCATTCTACAATCAAAATCAACAGAAGATGTATTCAGAAGCAAAGCAAAAAAGTAATGGCGGCTTAGCACTTAAGGACACTAAATTATATGTTTACCATTGACTACAGTGTCGCATTCCGTTTGATGGCGAAGATAGAAGAATCCATAGAAACTACTTCGAAAGTTGCATGTTGTACTCTTACAAGATGCAAATGGTACGTGTATTGGGCTTCTGTTACGTTGTTCATTCATTTCCATAGTCCAAGGACACAGTTGTCGATCACAGCCTTGAACAGAGCAATCTCGTACATTTGAGCCAACGGAATTAATTTTCGACTTTTCTTTTGGGTATGATGCTGAATTCTCCCTGAATGGTCCAACTTGTAGTGATTTCACGTGACCGGACCTCAAACCTGTCAGACTAGTATGTTGGTCGCCTTCGATTGCCGTGTCCATAAGAGATGTGCTTGTGTGTCCCATTTGTTTAAGTTCAACATTTCTGTGAGAGTGTGGCCTGTGCGCTAAGGAGTCAGTTTTGACGTGTTTTTGTGTTCTACTCTTCTGAGCTTTTTGTGAGCTTAGCATGTGTAAGTAACGTAACGATGTCATATTGACGTCTGTTCCCTCCGGTGTAAGGTATTCCATTATCGAACCGTATTTCTGTATTCCATCACTGTTGCTTCGATTATTTCTAGCATTTGCTCTCCTGGTTTCACTGTGACCTTTGTACATGTGGCTTTCTCTAGGAGATGGGATACGCTCCTTCGCTTGTATATCGTCTCTTTGATTTACCACTTTTTCCAGCGTCAGCGACCGCTGTACCAAACTTGTTGCAAGAAGAATGGTAAGTAAATTAGGCACTATAGCCATTCCTAGGCAAATTATACGTAATCCAAAATCTATTATAAATCAAATGAAAACTATTCAGTCAGTATAGCAAACACACAACTATACGAGTCAATTCGTTAAGTATCGATACAATCATATCAGGATTTGGTTTAAATGAAACGTATCTAGCAATCCTTAATATCCTATCTATGAACTGACGGATATCGTGTGTCGAATACGATAATTAATGTGATTGACTTTTACATTTGTGAAGTGAATATTGAAGTATTTAGAGATAAAGGCCCGTGGTACTTATGCTAGTAAAATACTATAAACCGTTCCCAAAAATTCAGTACGTACGTCATTTTAATGATATGTCATGACAAATGCGGTCTTAAACAGCCAACGAAACTTGGACTCAATGCATAATTATGAGGTTTGAGGAAAGACAGTTAAAATGAAACAATGTGCAATGAAACAATGTCCGTCTGTTGAGGAACAACCTCTCCGAGATATCATCAATTTTCTCGTGACAAATAAAATCTATTTAAACATCTTATAGCTACAACCTCTCAACAAAAATCAATATTTTCATCTCACAAACGGTCTTTGTCTTGAGAGGTTGTAACGTATGTGTAATGAACGGTTTTAACATTAAGTTGCAGATTTAATGGAGGCAATTAGGCCATACCTATATGGATCTATGTTTAACATCCTCATGCGTGTAGGTTCTCGGCTGCCTCATCGAAAAGAAAAAATCTGAAAATGTCAAAATTTCCCACTAAGATGCTATTTAACATAGCGACATTGTAGTCTATTGGCACATTTAGCCAGGTAACCAATGACTATGTTCAAAAGCTGAAACATTTATTTTATCTGGTCATTTACTTGGTACTTTGCGTAAAGTAGTTATTTCTTGAAGTATAATGTTTTTGTTTGTTAGAGGAAATATGTTGGAGATACAAATGATACTTATTGTGTTTTTTGTATCAAAAAGGTTTCGAAGAAAATGAGCCTGACGCTGAACATAAATATGTTGTGGTATGGCCTTGGTAAATATACTAGTAATTGAACTAATAGACTTATTGACTGAAGGTAAATAACTTCTATTATTTGGTATCAGCTACTTACTATTTAGATAGTAAAATTACTAGACTAATTACCGTTGATGACTTGGTACATTATGTATACTCCAATGTTCCGCTTGTCGTCACATGATGAATCAAATTTTAAGAGTCACATATCCAGCTTTGTTTCTTTTATCGACTTAGCTTGAACAGCATGACAGTTAATGTACAGTTGTGACGCCACCCTGGACCTACGATAATTATGTTTGGTCGACAGCTGACGTAACACGTACAGCGAATGTTACGTCTCAAGGGAGCACGACAAGATGAACGTGTAATACATTCGTGCTTAGCAACTGACACGGTGTCTATACAAAAATCTCACATCTTCAATATTTACCTCCCTTGTTCCAAATTGTCAGCCATTTTGATAGGCATATTTCCTTAAAGTGGGGAATATAATGTAAATGATGATAAACTAATCCAATATATAAATAATGACTAATTCATTATGCTTATGTGGGCATTTGGCTCAGTAAGTTGTAGAAAAAGTGGTTATCACATGCAAATTATCTTGGCATTTTCTCGATTATCACATATTTGGAAATTACTCCTATAAGGGCTTATCAGTTTTGCCTATCAACATGGCTGACAATTCGGAACAAGGGAGGTAAATATTGTAGATGTGGGAACTATGTATTGCTAAAATGTCTCATATGTACAAAAAGATATATATGTTTTAGTACCAGCGTTTATTATTGCATTGAGCCTTTTAAGTGGCAAAAATAGCTATGTACAACTATGCTAGGTTATCTTCTCTGTTCAAACATTTTGAGGAAGCTGTTGCACTAAGTATGTAATACGTATTATATTATTTTAAAAATAGAACTGATGCTCGTCAAATTATGCATCTGCAATAGCGCATATGCAATTGCTACATATTGTTACCTCACACTAGGTATGAATTGAATTCTAACAGATAAGCCAAAAATGGATTTGATTGAAATTTCGCAGATAATATTTTAATGATATTACAAAATAATATCTTGTATTTAGCCTATATATAAGCTGTTCTACGAGAAAACCTTACACCCAGTCAAATAATAGAAACAAACTTGCAAACACTCTAGGAGTGGCATTTTGAATCAAAATCAGACAATTGATCAGAATTGTTTTTTTGATCAAGTTTAGGTCAGTCGAGTGGTATAGAGATTTTGGTATACTTTTGTCACCTCTATGCATACATAATACTACTATTCCTAGCTTTGATATGGGTTGCATTCATTACAGATACTTACCCGCCATTACCACCTATTGATGAAATAGATTTCAAAACATTGAGAGAAGAGGTACTTATGTTTTAACTAGAAAATAGTTTTGCTCTTATTTAGCTAGAATAAATTGTTTTCCTAGTACTATTTGGTTTTAAATTGACAACTAGAGAATGCTTAAATGGACGGTGGTCAAACTTCATAGGATGTCTGTGATCAGCAGATGAACCCTATTATTTTGGGGGAAGTCACTAGGTCAAAGGTATTTTGGAAAGTACTTTGACAATGAATTACATGTGACATGCTATCATGGGGACATCTTTGTGTTTGACTTACAGCTTTTGTTAATATTTTCAGGATTTCAGGGTGTATATGTAAATTGTTGTTATCTTATATGTAACTATCCCATTTCTTGTCTATCTAGGCATATTGATAGATAATTTAAATCTAACAATATTCAAGCATGAGAATTTTCCGCGGATTTGACGTTCGCATGGGCTGTTTTGGGGACAATTTAAGCCATCTTAGATGCTTACAAGCCAGGAGCTTCAGCGGCACCCTGGACCCCTTGCTGAATTTTCAGCTGATTTTGAAATTTTGCATTCTCATGTCTGAATATTGTATGCAGTCTCTGTCTCTCATTTATACAGAAGTTTTGGCAATGCTGGTATTCTATTTTCTGTGTGTATTTTCAGGCTGAATGGTGTCTTTTGTATAATTATGTTTATACATTTCCATCTCTGGTAGAACAGACGATAGAATATTTTGAAGACACTCGTACTATTCTTGCAAACATACATACACATAAGGTATGTGGTATTAAACGTTCTGATTTTGTATATAAAAGTGTTTATGCTGGTATTCATTAATATTAAAATGCTGTTCTTATTGGAAAGTCTGCAGTTTTTTTATTTCACTGTATTAGTGCGTTGTTAGATATCGCTTTTCAGATGGAGCATCAAGTGAATTAAACAGCAGTATAAACTACATTAAAAATGATGTTTGTGAATATACGTGTATTTATGATGTTACAACGTATTCTTTAATAATGTATATTCAAGGGAGGTAATCTGTATAGATACAAGATAGATACTCCATTGATGTAATTGTTATTTTTCAGGTCTCTCAGATGCTGTGTTCTTTGAGTAGATCATTAAGTTCTTACTACAGCAGGTTTCATGTTTTAGGGGTATGTATGACATGTTTGGGTTGTATTATCGTGTGCATATGATGATCTCTCGTCATCTTTCAATGTCCCCTAATACTTGGAAAATGTTGATAAAATGTCACTGCTAACCAAAATGAAACACATAAATATCTTATGCACAGCTACCATTGGGTTCTATGTTTAATTGTCACACAGACTCATTTAATGCAGTATGCTTTTGTTTCTATTTGCAATCATAAGCTATTGCTGGGTTAAAATAGTTCTATGTATGAGTTATTAATGCTTTTATAGAAGTTGTGTTCATGCTTTAATATTATTTGCATAATAGAATATGACACAAATTAGTTTGAAATTTTATTTTGGTTTACACTTGGTGAATTTGAAGGTTCCTGCATCATATGTATTCAGGTGCCATCTTAGAATGACAAATCAATATGCAATCCAATGAAAATAACACCTGTTATTCTCACTGCTTTGACAATGAGATATCAAGCTATAATCTACTGATACATTCCAGTAAATCACTGAAAAGCATGAAACTATTTTTGATACTACTTTAGGCTGGATATTTTAAAAGATCCCACAATTACAATATTTACCTCCCTTATTCTGAATTGTCTGCCATATTGATAGGAAAATTTCCTTTAAGTTTTTAGGGAATATTAACATGCAATTATCTTGGTATTTTCTCAATTATCACATATTTGGAAATTACTCCTATAAGGGCTTGTCAGTATTTCCTATCGGAATGGCTGACGATTAAGAGCAAGGGAAGTAAATATTGTTGATGTCGGAACTATCTATTGCAATTTGTAATGTGACTATCTCTTGCTTTTACAGGAGCCTCGGTCTCACCTTCTTCCTACTATGTATGCTAGGATATATCTTCTGAAAGCTGTCCATCAAGTCATGGAGAATGGGTTTGCATTGATGGGAATACAACCTTTGTCACAAGTATAGTTCAGATACTCTGTCAATAATTTATGTGAAAATTCGAATTGTGTTGCAATATCTATGTTTGTTAAGCACATGATAATGATATACATTAATATTATTGAAGATTTGAATCAAACGCTTTTAGTTGCTTAACTCAAAGGCACAAAGTTCGTAATTATTTAACAAAGTTGTTCGGTCCTGCTGCAGCAAAATCTTCCTATGTTTAGATAAGGCTGGTATTTTTCATGACCTTGAATTTGATATTCGGGTAAATTTTCTTTTCATATTGATAACAATTTTGTAGTTGCAAATAAATAGTGAGCTATAGTATCTGATAATTGATATCGTATTGTCTTGCCTTTTATCCTACCTGTATGATAAATTCTGCTTTTAAAATAAAATAATGTGAAGAATTGATATTTGTGTCTTATTATGATCAACTGATTCAAGTGTCTTATATCTGTTCCGCGAGTTACAATACAGTTTTGTTTGGTGAAGCAGAACATAGACTGAGATTATTAACTTTATCAGAGTCCAAGGTTTTAAGGCTGTGAGTGACGAGACCAGTCTCATGTGTCAATGTTCATACTGTACTCTGAGACAACAAATCTGTATCATGAACTTTGAGACTGGTCTCCAGATTGTTTTTTGCTGGGGCCATTACAATATGTTCATATGAACTGGTGACCCCTCCATGAAAAGTTGAGATATTTGTCCATTCTCATGTCTGAAAATAACAGGTGCAGTGTGGCATTTTACTCAAAGTGTGAATGAATAATTGTACAATGTGATTTTTTGTACTTTATATTAAGAAAACCAGTTCTTTATTATTTATATGGTTTATTAGCAAGTCACAAGTGTTGGTATGAATACTCACAGAACAAGGGAAATAATCAATTTATTCAAGTCTCTGTAATTGACTCCTGGTTTACCTTCCTTAGACCACTACTTGAACTTGAACATTTCAGTGATACACAAATGCTGTTCATGGAGATAGAAACGGCTTTGATTGTTGTACATTATAAGTTTTACATGAGAAAAACACGTGGTATAACATTGCATATATACCACCTCAAAACTAGGACCACCTCATTAATAAGATAATATTTTCCCGGACTAAATTTCAAATTTTCTTCGAAATTGTAACCTGATAATCAGACCACCTCATCATCGACAGTCAAATTAAAACCAGTCTTAGAACTTGAGGTATGTACTCAAATATGTAATGCAGTGCTGTATGGTGGCTGTGAATATACTCAGGATTGTGCACTTTTTAGCTCACTTGGGTTCACGGTGAGCCATGTTGATCATTTGACCATCAAATATCTTTGCTGAATTATGGTTTTAAATAGTTGCTTGGCCTGTCTTGATGGAACAATACGGTATTGATTCCTAGATCAACTTATACTGAATTTCATAATATGAAACAGGTCCTAGTTAGACAGAGGTTACCATACCAACATTTTTTTAAACGTAGTTAATATGATAAATGCATGTTTATCACAAGGAAGATGAGAGCAGATAAGGAAGAACAGTGTAGATATACATAAATAAGGCAGCAAGTTGATACATTATACATGCTCATAAGATCCCTCCAGTTTTACATCACGGCTGTGTGATGATTTTTGTCTCTTCGGTGTCCTCTTGTTGATCAGACGATTCTTTCCCATGATGCTGTCTTAACTTCCGTTTCCGGTGGCGGACAGGAAGGTCAGGGGTCAGGATTTCCGGTTCTGTTCCATCTATCATCTCTAACTCCCCCAGCTTCACTGTATGTGTCATTGGTCCAGTCTTCAGATGGTCTGCTACAATAGTAAGTTGGATATAATCTCGTTATTGTTCAATACACCAAGTTCACATAGACTCTATTATGATACTGTTACTCAGTATAACGTATATCCTATTACAATGCAAGTTTTATGCCGAGAGATTACGTTTGAATATGCGTGTTTTATCATAAAACGGATAAAAAAGAAAACATTTCTTAAATAGCCATCATAAGATTGCTTAATTTATACAATCTGTGATTTATTTCCCTTGATTTAGATACAAGGTGTAACTCTCCCCCCACCCCCGTCTGGTAGGCTACCTTACACTCGAAAGCAAATCAACAATCGTTGACACATTCGGTGTATTATGTTTTTTGTTCGACTTCATGATTTTATCAAACAGCGTGGTTTTGAAAACCTTTAACCGTGAGGCAAAGTAGTTTGATGGTAAAGAGCCTGACTCTTGATCCGAAGGTTCTATAAGTTTGAGCCCCGCGTGGAGCGGGCGATGATTCACTTAAGTACTATACAACCCCTGTCATTGCGAGTCCTGGATAATAACACAGGATTCGGTCATTGAGAGATATTAATACACGTTGTATTACATTCAATGCAAAATGCATCCATTGAAATTAAACAATTTATGATAAATTATTGATTCAAATATACTTGACGCCATTAAAAACGCAACTATTTGCACTAGGCATCATTTTGTAGTACCAACTGTCAAAAGCATTTAACCCAGTTATCTATGTGTTAATTCTTGTTCAAAACTGTATTATTGATTAATTTTATGAAATTATGTTATTATGCGAAATAAAGAATATGTTTGCCTTTGTAATGTCATTTCATCTATATGCACACTTTTTGGTTGCGTTTTAATGGCGTTAAGTATATATGCAAAAGCGGTTATAGAGGTTGACCTAATGCTCGATCCAGGATCCAATTTGACGACTTTATAAAGTATCAGTTCCGTCTGTCCGCCACTTATATCGGTACTTTACCAATTACAATACTATTAATAAAGATACAATGATTATTTCCGAATCTTCGATCATTGACCTTCAAATAACGCTTATCTGCAGTCGTACACTCGAAAATCTATGGCGTATTTCGGTCTCATCCTTTTTCACTAACTATTGAACAAACTCGTTTTTGCAAAATGTTGTATATTGATTTGTATTATTACGTTTTCATAGTATGTAAATAATATATGTCTAAACTATAGCGTATATTGACAAATAAATCGACGCCATTTGTTTATTAAAGTAATATAATGTATTTTTGTATTTAGCTAAACACATACATGAAAAACATATTTCATATAAAACATCAATAAATATGAATTATATAACACAAGTTTTTTATTCGGTAATACGTTGCAGTTATTCATATTGAAGACGTTTCAGACAACATAGCAATACCTGGATGACGGTCGTTCAAATAGGGTCAGGTAGAACTATATTTAAAATTTCACACATTTAGCTACACAACATCGTCGCACTATTTCCAAAACCATTCGTCATTTTGAGAAAAATCTATTTTAAAGTTTAACCCTCCTGTCTTTTTTGTTATATTTTTAAGTTATGTGCATTCAAAAACAATATATGAAGTACAGATAGAAAGAGCTTCGAAACACGGTTTCAACTATACCAAATACTCAAAACCGCCAAAAATTGAGTTTACGGGATTCTGGAAATAAGACGACGATGTATCTTAAAATTCCGCTCATACTGTATAAAAAAACTTTTTGTAACACATTGCTCGTTCGTTTCGAAGATTTGTACGTTATCACAATCTCGAAACATATTGTTTGATGTCTCTGCTCCGAATGAATTACTTCCATGCTGCATACTCTGTTATCCGGTATTTCGTAAGAGAGGCTGCATTATTTCGCATCAGGATTAAACTTAGCAGTCCGTTTTTTTGTTCTCATATGCATGTCCTGTTAGCATGTTACTTGCTACGTATAATAATTTTGCACCAACATATTTTTTTTTCAATTTTAAAAAAACATTAAGTCTTAAACACTAAGTACCGCCTTAGATCAATCAAAAATAAAACGGTAACTTATATCAACCTACAAAACAGTATCTTAAAACGTACAATTGTTATGTATATTTGGAACACGTTTTCACCAGAAGTCAGGAATAAAATCAATTAAACCTGCTTAAAACACTCTTACAAACTATTGTCAACCATAATATATGAAACCTCGACTCTTCGTTTAGTATTTAGATATAAGAATATATGTAATTTCTCAGACGGTCTCATGTTAGAAAAGTAATATGTTCTGTAAATTAATGAGATGCCCAAATGAATACAGTACAATCTAAATAATAAGACCACCGTTCACGGTTTGAGGTGGTCTACATATTGATGTTGAATAAAGAGCAAAACAGTGAAATTGAGTTCTTAATTTTGAGGTGGTCTTTACGTTACTGTAATATCAATGTTATTACTGTAACATTCGGTACATAGTTACACAGACATTGACGTGACGTCGTAAGATAAAAACGCCGAACAGCATCCCGGAACCTAGGCAAGTGTCATGGCGGTATCAGTATGCCATATATCTAACCGTCTCCCTTGGCCGAGTGGTTAAAACATTCGCCTTGGGAGCGGGAGGTCGAAGGTTTGAATCCCGGTAGGGATCCGTTTTGATATGGCCGGTTGGTGGGCCGATATGAAAATAATGGCTACCGTGTGCCTACCTGCCTGGTGCCTGGGATTGAAGGATAAGATTCGGCAAGTAAATGTGCCCAGAAATAAGGTGACTCATAAGTCAGAAATGACAGGCCCTTTAAGTAGGGGTGACCCAATAATAAATAACCACTTTTATCTACATATGATCGTACAACTTACCATGTGACTGAACGTTTGAAGAATACGACGGTACTTGACGTCGGTACTTATATCTACAAATACAAGCTACCGGAAACGGCTGGTTCGTGGGCTTATCGTCAACGTACACTTGTATATCTGAAATATAAACAACTTATCGATAAAAAGTAATGTTTTCGCGCTTGAAAGTAGGAACCATCTCTGCAAGACGATTGTAACAGTGCACGAAATTTGATATTTCACCGGTAAATAACAAAAACATGCTACATGGGCGTTATTACGTATCTCCGACATCATTTATGATACAAAAATAGTGCTATAATGAGCATGAATGCACAAGGCACAACCGACAGAGTAATAAAACATATGATAGAAATAATGGACAAAACGTATTGTTTACTTTTGGCGCCTTTAGTTCCCGTGTGTTGTCTTAGAAATATATTCCACTGTTCATTCATAGACTGAATCTTTCTCTATTCTGTTCTTTGGAATAGCATTGACTTTGATTACACAGGTCCTTCGTATCGCTGTGTTAAAGTGATCACACCGCAATACATGATTTGAAATTGCATCCATAACTCACCGCTGTGCTACTTTAAGGTGAAAGTATTTTAATATATATTTTCTGAGAGAACGCTATTTCAAACTTAATCCTACATGTATGTCTATCAAGCTCCGTTTCTGCATATATTGAATTTCGTATAAGATGATGACTATATCGGTTTTGAAAGAACATAATTATGAACTTTTTAATGTAAAATACCGATATCTCCCGTTCAAAAATTGATATTGTTAAGTCTGATATTAATTGTTTTATGTTTACATCTTTTGTATAAGCCGGTGGTCTTATTACGCAATATATGGATTTGAATTGATATATGTCATAGCACATGTCCCGTGCACGATATTTCCAATCGATCCAGCGTATAATATTCGATAACACTATGAAAAATGTTCAATGTCCAGAGTTATTAACGATTACGACACTGACCATGAATTGCACATTCATCCAAAGGGACAGCTGCATGTCCGTGCAAGCTTGATTTGTCACGTTCCTTGTGTCTTTTTTAGAGGAATATCAAATTAGATCTAAAATCGGTGTATTAGTAAATGCCAAGTCAGGGCGAATATCAGCGAGTTTAAATACAGATAGTTATCGCTTTCACGAGATGACAACGTGACATACGCCAGCAGGATTATCGGGAGTGACAGAAATACATGTCAGTTATTCGTCAATTTCCAAGCTGGCAACATACTGGGGTTTCCAAAAGATGCTCTTTCAAACGCACCACGTGGTATAGCAAAAGGTTACGGGAACAAGTCGACAGTTGCTGTCTAGAATTACCGCGTTGCCATGGCCTATCTTCTCACCAGACATGAACCACGTGGAGAACATCTGGGATGAGGATAGTCGGAGTGTAAGGTCAAGAAGCGATATCGACAACCTGCATGACCTTACAAACACTCTCCGAGTTTAAATAACATTTCTTACGGTTTCGTACAACGTTATGTCCAGTCCATGAGCTTTCTCCTTAGCGTTTGCATCCGATAGAGTGGGTGGTCACAGGCGATATTGTATAAAAATACCAACACGTTTTACAAACTTTCACGGGGAAATGTCCCTCGTAAGTTGAATATTAAAGCACTTTGCAACCTTGTTTTTGACCATTTGTTTTGTACCACAGAAAAACACCTAGGTGCACACATTTCGTTTGCAAATGAGAATATATGTCAATATATACTGTTCAAAAGACCTAACTCGCCAGTTTGTACTTTGAGAATCTTCAGTACATCATTATAAAGTAGGGATGTTAACGATTAACCGGTTAGCAAAATAACGGAATATTGACATCCCTATAATAAAGTGATCTGAAAAAATGAACGTACTTTTATAGGTTTTAGATCGACGTTTTTCAATATTTTAATTCACGTGAATCATAAATTTTATATCATTCTACAATCAAAATCAACAGAAGATGTATTCAGAAGCAAAGCAAAAAAGTAATGGCGGCTTAGCACTTAAGGACACTAAATTATATGTTTACCATTGACTACAGTGTCGCATTCCGTTTGATGGCGAAGATAGAAGAATCCATAGAAACTACTTCGAAAGTTGCATGTTGTACTCTTACAAGATGCAAATGGTACGTGTATTGGGCTTCTGTTACGTTGTTCATTCATTTCCATAGTCCAAGGACACAGTTGTCGATCACAGCCTTGAACAGAGCAATCTCGTACATTTGAGCCAACGGAATTAATTTTCGACTTTTCTTTTGGGTATGATGCTGAATTCTCCCTGAATGGTCCAACTTGTAGTGATTTCACGTGACCGGACCTCAAACCTGTCAGACTAGTATGTTGGTCGCCTTCGATTGCCGTGTCCATAAGAGATGTGCTTGTGTGTCCCATTTGTTTAAGTTCAACATTTCTGTGAGAGTGTGGCCTGTGCGCTAAGGAGTCAGTTTTGACGTGTTTTTGTGTTCTACTCTTCTGAGCTTTTTGTGAGCTTAGCATGTGTAAGTAACGTAACGATGTCATATTGACGTCTGTTCCCTCCGGTGTAAGGTATTCCATTATCGAACCGTATTTCTGTATTCCATCACTGTTGCTTCGATTATTTCTAGCATTTGCTCTCCTGGTTTCACTGTGACCTTTGTACATGTGGCTTTCTCTAGGAGATGGGATACGCTCCTTCGCTTGTATATCGTCTCTTTGATTTACCACTTTTTCCAGCGTCAGCGACCGCTGTACCAAACTTGTTGCAAGAAGAATGGTAAGTAAATTAGGCACTATAGCCATTCCTAGGCAAATTATACGTAATCCAAAATCTATTATAAATCAAATGAAAACTATTCAGTCAGTATAGCAAACACACAACTATACGAGTCAATTCGTTAAGTATCGATACAATCATATCAGGATTTGGTTTAAATGAAACGTATCTAGCAATCCTTAATATCCTATCTATGAACTGACGGATATCGTGTGTCGAATACGATAATTAATGTGATTGACTTTTACATTTGTGAAGTGAATATTGAAGTATTTAGAGATAAAGGCCCGTGGTACTTATGCTAGTAAAATACTATAAACCGTTCCCAAAAATTCAGTACGTACGTCATTTTAATGATATGTCATGACAAATGCGGTCTTAAACAGCCAACGAAACTTGGACTCAATGCATAATTATGAGGTTTGAGGAAAGACAGTTAAAATGAAACAATGTGCAATGAAACAATGTCCGTCTGTTGAGGAACAACCTCTCCGAGATATCATCAATTTTCTCGTGACAAATAAAATCTATTTAAACATCTTATAGCTACAACCTCTCAACAAAAATCAATATTTTCATCTCACAAACGGTCTTTGTCTTGAGAGGTTGTAACGTATGTGTAATGAACGGTTTTAACATTAAGTTGCAGATTTAATGGAGGCAATTAGGCCATACCTATATGGATCTATGTTTAACATCCTCATGCGTGTAGGTTCTCGGCTGCCTCATCGAAAAGAAAAAATCTGAAAATGTCAAAATTTCCCACTAAGATGCTATTTAACATAGCGACATTGTAGTCTATTGGCACATTTAGCCAGGTAACCAATGACTATGTTCAAAAGCTGAAACATTTATTTTATCTGGTCATTTACTTGGTACTTTGCGTAAAGTAGTTATTTCTTGAAGTATAATGTTTTTGTTTGTTAGAGGAAATATGTTGGAGATACAAATGATACTTATTGTGTTTTTTGTATCAAAAAGGTTTCGAAGAAAATGAGCCTGACGCTGAACATAAATATGTTGTGGTATGGCCTTGGTAAATATACTAGTAATTGAACTAATAGACTTATTGACTGAAGGTAAATAACTTCTATTATTTGGTATCAGCTACTTACTATTTAGATAGTAAAATTACTAGACTAATTACCGTTGATGACTTGGTACATTATGTATACTCCAATGTTCCGCTTGTCGTCACATGATGAATCAAATTTTAAGAGTCACATATCCAGCTTTGTTTCTTTTATCGACTTAGCTTGAACAGCATGACAGTTAATGTACAGTTGTGACGCCACCCTGGACCTACGATAATTATGTTTGGTCGACAGCTGACGTAACACGTACAGCGAATGTTACGTCTCAAGGGAGCACGACAAGATGAACGTGTAATACATTCGTGCTTAGCAACTGACACGGTGTCTATACAAAAATCTCACATCTTCAATATTTACCTCCCTTGTTCCAAATTGTCAGCCATTTTGATAGGCATATTTCCTTAAAGTGGGGAATATAATGTAAATGATGATAAACTAATCCAATATATAAATAATGACTAATTCATTATGCTTATGTGGGCATTTGGCTCAGTAAGTTGTAGAAAAAGTGGTTATCACATGCAAATTATCTTGGCATTTTCTCGATTATCACATATTTGGAAATTACTCCTATAAGGGCTTATCAGTTTTGCCTATCAACATGGCTGACAATTCGGAACAAGGGAGGTAAATATTGTAGATGTGGGAACTATGTATTGCTAAAATGTCTCATATGTACAAAAAGATATATATGTTTTAGTACCAGCGTTTATTATTGCATTGAGCCTTTTAAGTGGCAAAAATAGCTATGTACAACTATGCTAGGTTATCTTCTCTGTTCAAACATTTTGAGGAAGCTGTTGCACTAAGTATGTAATACGTATTATATTATTTTAAAAATAGAACTGATGCTCGTCAAATTATGCATCTGCAATAGCGCATATGCAATTGCTACATATTGTTACCTCACACTAGGTATGAATTGAATTCTAACAGATAAGCCAAAAATGGATTTGATTGAAATTTCGCAGATAATATTTTAATGATATTACAAAATAATATCTTGTATTTAGCCTATATATAAGCTGTTCTACGAGAAAACCTTACACCCAGTCAAATAATAGAAACAAACTTGCAAACACTCTAGGAGTGGCATTTTGAATCAAAATCAGACAATTGATCAGAATTGTTTTTTTGATCAAGTTTAGGTCAGTCGAGTGGTATAGAGATTTTGGTATACTTTTGTCACCTCTATGCATACATAATACTACTATTCCTAGCTTTGATATGGGTTGCATTCATTACAGATACTTACCCGCCATTACCACCTATTGATGAAATAGATTTCAAAACATTGAGAGAAGAGGTACTTATGTTTTAACTAGAAAATAGTTTTGCTCTTATTTAGCTAGAATAAATTGTTTTCCTAGTACTATTTGGTTTTAAATTGACAACTAGAGAATGCTTAAATGGACGGTGGTCAAACTTCATAGGATGTCTGTGATCAGCAGATGAACCCTATTATTTTGGGGGAAGTCACTAGGTCAAAGGTATTTTGGAAAGTACTTTGACAATGAATTACATGTGACATGCTATCATGGGGACATCTTTGTGTTTGACTTACAGCTTTTGTTAATATTTTCAGGATTTCAGGGTGTATATGTAAATTGTTGTTATCTTATATGTAACTATCCCATTTCTTGTCTATCTAGGCATATTGATAGATAATTTAAATCTAACAATATTCAAGCATGAGAATTTTCCGCGGATTTGACGTTCGCATGGGCTGTTTTGGGGACAATTTAAGCCATCTTAGATGCTTACAAGCCAGGAGCTTCAGCGGCACCCTGGACCCCTTGCTGAATTTTCAGCTGATTTTGAAATTTTGCATTCTCATGTCTGAATATTGTATGCAGTCTCTGTCTCTCATTTATACAGAAGTTTTGGCAATGCTGGTATTCTATTTTCTGTGTGTATTTTCAGGCTGAATGGTGTCTTTTGTATAATTATGTTTATACATTTCCATCTCTGGTAGAACAGACGATAGAATATTTTGAAGACACTCGTACTATTCTTGCAAACATACATACACATAAGGTATGTGGTATTAAACGTTCTGATTTTGTATATAAAAGTGTTTATGCTGGTATTCATTAATATTAAAATGCTGTTCTTATTGGAAAGTCTGCAGTTTTTTTATTTCACTGTATTAGTGCGTTGTTAGATATCGCTTTTCAGATGGAGCATCAAGTGAATTAAACAGCAGTATAAACTACATTAAAAATGATGTTTGTGAATATACGTGTATTTATGATGTTACAACGTATTCTTTAATAATGTATATTCAAGGGAGGTAATCTGTATAGATACAAGATAGATACTCCATTGATGTAATTGTTATTTTTCAGGTCTCTCAGATGCTGTGTTCTTTGAGTAGATCATTAAGTTCTTACTACAGCAGGTTTCATGTTTTAGGGGTATGTATGACATGTTTGGGTTGTATTATCGTGTGCATATGATGATCTCTCGTCATCTTTCAATGTCCCCTAATACTTGGAAAATGTTGATAAAATGTCACTGCTAACCAAAATGAAACACATAAATATCTTATGCACAGCTACCATTGGGTTCTATGTTTAATTGTCACACAGACTCATTTAATGCAGTATGCTTTTGTTTCTATTTGCAATCATAAGCTATTGCTGGGTTAAAATAGTTCTATGTATGAGTTATTAATGCTTTTATAGAAGTTGTGTTCATGCTTTAATATTATTTGCATAATAGAATATGACACAAATTAGTTTGAAATTTTATTTTGGTTTACACTTGGTGAATTTGAAGGTTCCTGCATCATATGTATTCAGGTGCCATCTTAGAATGACAAATCAATATGCAATCCAATGAAAATAACACCTGTTATTCTCACTGCTTTGACAATGAGATATCAAGCTATAATCTACTGATACATTCCAGTAAATCACTGAAAAGCATGAAACTATTTTTGATACTACTTTAGGCTGGATATTTTAAAAGATCCCACAATTACAATATTTACCTCCCTTATTCTGAATTGTCTGCCATATTGATAGGAAAATTTCCTTTAAGTTTTTAGGGAATATTAACATGCAATTATCTTGGTATTTTCTCAATTATCACATATTTGGAAATTACTCCTATAAGGGCTTGTCAGTATTTCCTATCGGAATGGCTGACGATTAAGAGCAAGGGAAGTAAATATTGTTGATGTCGGAACTATCTATTGCAATTTGTAATGTGACTATCTCTTGCTTTTACAGGAGCCTCGGTCTCACCTTCTTCCTACTATGTATGCTAGGATATATCTTCTGAAAGCTGTCCATCAAGTCATGGAGAATGGGTTTGCATTGATGGGAATACAACCTTTGTCACAAGTATAGTTCAGATACTCTGTCAATAATTTATGTGAAAATTCGAATTGTGTTGCAATATCTATGTTTGTTAAGCACATGATAATGATATACATTAATATTATTGAAGATTTGAATCAAACGCTTTTAGTTGCTTAACTCAAAGGCACAAAGTTCGTAATTATTTAACAAAGTTGTTCGGTCCTGCTGCAGCAAAATCTTCCTATGTTTAGATAAGGCTGGTATTTTTCATGACCTTGAATTTGATATTCGGGTAAATTTTCTTTTCATATTGATAACAATTTTGTAGTTGCAAATAAATAGTGAGCTATAGTATCTGATAATTGATATCGTATTGTCTTGCCTTTTATCCTACCTGTATGATAAATTCTGCTTTTAAAATAAAATAATGTGAAGAATTGATATTTGTGTCTTATTATGATCAACTGATTCAAGTGTCTTATATCTGTTCCGCGAGTTACAATACAGTTTTGTTTGGTGAAGCAGAACATAGACTGAGATTATTAACTTTATCAGAGTCCAAGGTTTTAAGGCTGTGAGTGACGAGACCAGTCTCATGTGTCAATGTTCATACTGTACTCTGAGACAACAAATCTGTATCATGAACTTTGAGACTGGTCTCCAGATTGTTTTTTGCTGGGGCCATTACAATATGTTCATATGAACTGGTGACCCCTCCATGAAAAGTTGAGATATTTGTCCATTCTCATGTCTGAAAATAACAGGTGCAGTGTGGCATTTTACTCAAAGTGTGAATGAATAATTGTACAATGTGATTTTTTGTACTTTATATTAAGAAAACCAGTTCTTTATTATTTATATGGTTTATTAGCAAGTCACAAGTGTTGGTATGAATACTCACAGAACAAGGGAAATAATCAATTTATTCAAGTCTCTGTAATTGACTCCTGGTTTACCTTCCTTAGACCACTACTTGAACTTGAACATTTCAGTGATACACAAATGCTGTTCATGGAGATAGAAACGGCTTTGATTGTTGTACATTATAAGTTTTACATGAGAAAAACACGTGGTATAACATTGCATATATACCACCTCAAAACTAGGACCACCTCATTAATAAGATAATATTTTCCCGGACTAAATTTCAAATTTTCTTCGAAATTGTAACCTGATAATCAGACCACCTCATCATCGACAGTCAAATTAAAACCAGTCTTAGAACTTGAGGTATGTACTCAAATATGTAATGCAGTGCTGTATGGTGGCTGTGAATATACTCAGGATTGTGCACTTTTTAGCTCACTTGGGTTCACGGTGAGCCATGTTGATCATTTGACCATCAAATATCTTTGCTGAATTATGGTTTTAAATAGTTGCTTGGCCTGTCTTGATGGAACAATACGGTATTGATTCCTAGATCAACTTATACTGAATTTCATAATATGAAACAGGTCCTAGTTAGACAGAGGTTACCATACCAACATTTTTTTAAACGTAGTTAATATGATAAATGCATGTTTATCACAAGGAAGATGAGAGCAGATAAGGAAGAACAGTGTAGATATACATAAATAAGGCAGCAAGTTGATACATTATACATGCTCATAAGATCCCTCCAGTTTTACATCACGGCTGTGTGATGATTTTTGTCTCTTCGGTGTCCTCTTGTTGATCAGACGATTCTTTCCCATGATGCTGTCTTAACTTCCGTTTCCGGTGGCGGACAGGAAGGTCAGGGGTCAGGATTTCCGGTTCTGTTCCATCTATCATCTCTAACTCCCCCAGCTTCACTGTATGTGTCATTGGTCCAGTCTTCAGATGGTCTGCTACAATAGTAAGTTGGATATAATCTCGTTATTGTTCAATACACCAAGTTCACATAGACTCTATTATGATACTGTTACTCAGTATAACGTATATCCTATTACAATGCAAGTTTTATGCCGAGAGATTACGTTTGAATATGCGTGTTTTATCATAAAACGGATAAAAAAGAAAACATTTCTTAAATAGCCATCATAAGATTGCTTAATTTATACAATCTGTGATTTATTTCCCTTGATTTAGATACAAGGTGTAACTCTCCCCCCACCCCCGTCTGGTAGGCTACCTTACACTCGAAAGCAAATCAACAATCGTTGACACATTCGGTGTATTATGTTTTTTGTTCGACTTCATGATTTTATCAAACAGCGTGGTTTTGAAAACCTTTAACCGTGAGGCAAAGTAGTTTGATGGTAAAGAGCCTGACTCTTGATCCGAAGGTTCTATAAGTTTGAGCCCCGCGTGGAGCGGGCGATGATTCACTTAAGTACTATACAACCCCTGTCATTGCGAGTCCTGGATAATAACACAGGATTCGGTCATTGAGAGATATTAATACACGTTGTATTACATTCAATGCAAAATGCATCCATTGAAATTAAACAATTTATGATAAATTATTGATTCAAATATACTTGACGCCATTAAAAACGCAACTATTTGCACTAGGCATCATTTTGTAGTACCAACTGTCAAAAGCATTTAACCCAGTTATCTATGTGTTAATTCTTGTTCAAAACTGTATTATTGATTAATTTTATGAAATTATGTTATTATGCGAAATAAAGAATATGTTTGCCTTTGTAATGTCATTTCATCTATATGCACACTTTTTGGTTGCGTTTTAATGGCGTTAAGTATATATGCAAAAGCGGTTATAGAGGTTGACCTAATGCTCGATCCAGGATCCAATTTGACGACTTTATAAAGTATCAGTTCCGTCTGTCCGCCACTTATATCGGTACTTTACCAATTACAATACTATTAATAAAGATACAATGATTATTTCCGAATCTTCGATCATTGACCTTCAAATAACGCTTATCTGCAGTCGTACACTCGAAAATCTATGGCGTATTTCGGTCTCATCCTTTTTCACTAACTATTGAACAAACTCGTTTTTGCAAAATGTTGTATATTGATTTGTATTATTACGTTTTCATAGTATGTAAATAATATATGTCTAAACTATAGCGTATATTGACAAATAAATCGACGCCATTTGTTTATTAAAGTAATATAATGTATTTTTGTATTTAGCTAAACACATACATGAAAAACATATTTCATATAAAACATCAATAAATATGAATTATATAACACAAGTTTTTTATTCGGTAATACGTTGCAGTTATTCATATTGAAGACGTTTCAGACAACATAGCAATACCTGGATGACGGTCGTTCAAATAGGGTCAGGTAGAACTATATTTAAAATTTCACACATTTAGCTACACAACATCGTCGCACTATTTCCAAAACCATTCGTCATTTTGAGAAAAATCTATTTTAAAGTTTAACCCTCCTGTCTTTTTTGTTATATTTTTAAGTTATGTGCATTCAAAAACAATATATGAAGTACAGATAGAAAGAGCTTCGAAACACGGTTTCAACTATACCAAATACTCAAAACCGCCAAAAATTGAGTTTACGGGATTCTGGAAATAAGACGACGATGTATCTTAAAATTCCGCTCATACTGTATAAAAAAACTTTTTGTAACACATTGCTCGTTCGTTTCGAAGATTTGTACGTTATCACAATCTCGAAACATATTGTTTGATGTCTCTGCTCCGAATGAATTACTTCCATGCTGCATACTCTGTTATCCGGTATTTCGTAAGAGAGGCTGCATTATTTCGCATCAGGATTAAACTTAGCAGTCCGTTTTTTTGTTCTCATATGCATGTCCTGTTAGCATGTTACTTGCTACGTATAATAATTTTGCACCAACATATTTTTTTTTCAATTTTAAAAAAACATTAAGTCTTAAACACTAAGTACCGCCTTAGATCAATCAAAAATAAAACGGTAACTTATATCAACCTACAAAACAGTATCTTAAAACGTACAATTGTTATGTATATTTGGAACACGTTTTCACCAGAAGTCAGGAATAAAATCAATTAAACCTGCTTAAAACACTCTTACAAACTATTGTCAACCATAATATATGAAACCTCGACTCTTCGTTTAGTATTTAGATATAAGAATATATGTAATTTCTCAGACGGTCTCATGTTAGAAAAGTAATATGTTCTGTAAATTAATGAGATGCCCAAATGAATACAGTACAATCTAAATAATAAGACCACCGTTCACGGTTTGAGGTGGTCTACATATTGATGTTGAATAAAGAGCAAAACAGTGAAATTGAGTTCTTAATTTTGAGGTGGTCTTTACGTTACTGTAATATCAATGTTATTACTGTAACATTCGGTACATAGTTACACAGACATTGACGTGACGTCGTAAGATAAAAACGCCGAACAGCATCCCGGAACCTAGGCAAGTGTCATGGCGGTATCAGTATGCCATATATCTAACCGTCTCCCTTGGCCGAGTGGTTAAAACATTCGCCTTGGGAGCGGGAGGTCGAAGGTTTGAATCCCGGTAGGGATCCGTTTTGATATGGCCGGTTGGTGGGCCGATATGAAAATAATGGCTACCGTGTGCCTACCTGCCTGGTGCCTGGGATTGAAGGATAAGATTCGGCAAGTAAATGTGCCCAGAAATAAGGTGACTCATAAGTCAGAAATGACAGGCCCTTTAAGTAGGGGTGACCCAATAATAAATAACCACTTTTATCTACATATGATCGTACAACTTACCATGTGACTGAACGTTTGAAGAATACGACGGTACTTGACGTCGGTACTTATATCTACAAATACAAGCTACCGGAAACGGCTGGTTCGTGGGCTTATCGTCAACGTACACTTGTATATCTGAAATATAAACAACTTATCGATAAAAAGTAATGTTTTCGCGCTTGAAAGTAGGAACCATCTCTGCAAGACGATTGTAACAGTGCACGAAATTTGATATTTCACCGGTAAATAACAAAAACATGCTACATGGGCGTTATTACGTATCTCCGACATCATTTATGATATAGAAATAGTGCTATAATGAGCATGAATGCACAAGGCACAACCGACAGAGTAATAAAACATATAATAGAAATAATGGACAAAACGTATTGTTTACTTTTGGCGCCTTTAGTTCACGTGTGTTGTCTTAGAAATATATTCCACTGTTCAGTCATAGACTGAATCTTTCTGTTCTTTGGAATAGCATTGACTTTGATTACACACGTCCTCCGTATCGCTGCGTTAAAGTGATCACACCGCAATACATGATTTGAAATTGCACCCATAACTCACCGCTGTGCTACTTTAAGGTGAAAGTATCTTAATATAATTTTCTGCGAGAACGCTATTTCAAACTTAATCCTACATGTATGTCTATCAAGCTCCATTTCTGCACATATTGAATTTCGTATAAGATGATATCGGTTTTGAAAGAA